>JAQZBX010027368.1:0-28397 GCA_029593785.1 Cabassous unicinctus
GTAGGAAAGAGAGCACTGATAGTTAGCTTTTATTCTTTTTTAAGGAGTCAGATTATATGGTGAAAATGCCAAGATTTTATTTAATCCTATGGAAGGACCCAGAGAGGCTAGACGCATGGAGAACAGTTGGGGGGGTGGGAATCTGCAATATTTAAAATGAGAGGTGTTAGAGACATATGTTATGGTTGTGGGAAAGAAAAGGGAGTAAATTAAAAAAAACGTTTCAAAGAAAGGCAAAAGCAGGATTGGTAATGGATTGGATAAAGAGGATGAAAGAGAGGCAAGAGTCAAAGACAACTTCAAGGTTTCTAGTCTGTGATGTTAAATGGCTCGTCCATGGTGATTTTTATTTGGTTTACTTTTATCATCTGGATGCACAAATGGGATTTTCCCACATCTAGCTATTGTAGCTCTCTACATTCAGATTTACCATTGAAATTACCTGCTATCTCTTCACACCCTGTTAGTGAACAGGTAGTATTTTGATGGCTGTTATATGATCAGAGAAATCCCGAGTCTTGGTGGCATATGAAAAACAGCTCTCTTTAAATTCTTGTTTTAATTAATCATTTCTTAATATTTGAAATCTTTTTAGTTACATGGCAACCCGATGGAACATTATTTCTACCACCTTGTTTGTTCAGAAAGCATTAGCCTTTTAAGACATTTATATTATTTATGACATTTAATTTTTTTCCCTTTGGCTTTCTTTTGAAGTTGCACTATTAAACCTCCTTAAAAATATTTACGTGTATTTAGTTAACAAAAGCTCCTGTAAGTTGAATCCATGCTGGGAAAAGGTTCAGGTAAGCTCTCTACATAAGCTTACAGACAATTGTGTAAATCTTCAGCCATTAAAGAGAAAGGAGAAAAAAGCCATCCTCATTACACTGCTGTCATTTACTCTTCATCTCCTGTCCTCTTTAGCAGCATTAAGATGGGATGTAAATTTGCCAGTTAATGCTGTTAGAAAATGGATGGTTCAAGAAGGGCAGGAATTAGAGATCAGTATTAGGTGCAGATAAGCTCCTTTCCCTCCGCAGTGGCGGCTGTTTAACATTCATGGGAAAATCATCATCAAACAGCGTTATCACAGCTCTGTTGATGGCTGAGGAACTTCATCACTATGATAATTTTTTTTATAGCTGTGAGCCAAAAAGCTCCCTTTTATTTCTGCTGTCGAGAGCTGTGATAGAAGCTTGTTTGTATGGGTGGGATACAGCAAACCCTGGGCTCTTCAGCCAGGCTTGATTTCTTCTTCTTCTGCCCCCTTCCCATTTCCCCCTCCCCCTCGCTCTCCCCTTGTGCGTGTTGCACTGAACAGTCATACTGATTTTATATGTGTGTGTGTGTGTGTGTATATATATATATATATATATATATATATAATGGAAGTCCTCCAACAATCCTTCAAAGCATACCAGATATTTTTATGATCAGTAATTCAAAGTTTGACAAGTGATGCCATTCTGTAATGAAACTGTCATCCATTTTATTGTGAGCAAAATGCTAACTTGATAAATGGAACATGGAGGGGAGGAGAGCAGAAGGGTGGGAGCAAGGCAGAAGCAGAGGAAATAAATGCCTGACTCTGAATACCTGGAAAGCAAACTATTCAAAACGGCTAAAGTATCCCTCAATAGCGTCTTTCTCATCAATAGGATGAGTCGTCAAAGCTACTTGCTGTAATTATTCCTTTCTGAGCCAAGCAAAGTAAACTGGCGATCAAGTCTCCCGTAGACCCTTTTGGCTCAATTCTATTTTTTATTTTTAGAGTGTTTGGGGACAACATTGGTTGTGTTATTCTAAACTTACTGAGTTTGCTTTAGAACATACTATCTTTGCACATGATATTTCCCTGACATGTTTAGACATCTTCAAGTATATTAGAGATAAATTCGTGTCATCGCTTGCAGCATATATGGGGAAAAGACATGCGGTATTCTTCTGAGATAGATAAGGAACCTATTCAAAGAAAATTTAAATTTATTAAGGTGCTCAAGCTTATGCTTCTTTGCAGCTTTGACCTCATTTTTGGAGACTTAACTGCTCTAAGTGACTTTTCCCCCTTTTGGAATGCAGCTGGAAAGCATGGTACTGAAAGGCAGTTTTGTAGTCTGGACAGAAAGGTACTATAATTTAAATAGTTGAGACTTGAATTCAGGATTGATTTAACTACTTCAATAATTTACTTTCAACCCTGGCTCATTCCCTTTCTTTTCCTGAGAGCAGACTTCCAGTCCTGCCATGATGGGCTGAATTATGCTTGTAGTTTGCAGATAAGGACTTTTGTCTACTAGGCTCAGCTTAGAAGACCAAACTCATTTCCCAGAAGACTGGAGTTTGAATCCAGTTAGGATCCTGAAGGTGAAAGGCTGACACCTTATCATTTAAATATGGCTATTTAAACATAAGTTTAAAAGAGATACTGCAGGATGGAGGCACTGCGTTGTTCCCATAAGGATAATCTTGGGGAAAGCTGGCTGGCCATTCCCTAAAGATCAGACAGTCCTCTCCATCCCCAAATAGCTTTGGCCACCTCTGACTTCTCAAGATCAAGAGCCAAAGGCTGCTTCCTTATTCCAAGGTTTTCTGTTCCATCTTTGTTTTTTAAAAAAATCTAAGTAGGTGTTTAATTTTCATGAACACATTCCTTCTGGAATTGAACTACAGGTTCAAGTTTTTACTCTGTGAGCCCTCCTTTGCTGGTGAAAAAAATCACTGAGAAGGGAGCTGTTGGCTATGATTGGTATCCATTTTTCCCCTAGACCCCTAAAACACACAAACCAGAGATGGCCCCTGCCACGTGGGGGTTTACCTTCTAACGCCCATTCAGTGACCCACACATAAACCCCCTCTCTCCACTGGGGCTAACACATCCAGAAGGAACTCCTGATCATTATCTGTCCGTTAATGGATACTCCGTGGCATGTGCCGCCATTCTTTCTTCGTTTATTCCTCTCTCTCCATATGATGTAAGCTCTATGAGGACAGACATTGTGCCCCTTTTTTTTCCTGTTCTATCTCTAGTGCCTAGAACAGAGCTTGACACAGGTGGGTCTCAGGAAGCATTGGAGGAATGAATGGATTGTGATCTGGAGCTGAGGCCTAGGCTTCAGGATATTACAGCACAAAGCTCAAGGGGCTGGTTGTCAGAGAAACCCTGAGCTCAGCAGGGATGTTTCAGGACACCAGTCATGTGAAGGAAAGGTGGCTGAATTGGGCCTAGAGAAAGACATTCAGAGAAAGATAGGTTTTACATGTTTCTTGTAGTGTTACAAATGGGGAGGAAAATCCATGAAGTGGGGAGACGATGGGGCTTTCAAGTGAGACCATTTACCAGCATGGTAAATTATTTTACCTGCAATTCCAGGAAATAATATTTACTGCCAGTGGCCCTTTCTAGCCCTTTCTTTATGTGGAAATACAGATCAATGATTCTCCACCTTTCCTATAAAGACTGGTGAGTTTTCATCGATGAATCTTAAATGATCTTTCTTCAGAGAAGATGAACAAAGGGGTCCTAGAAGGGAAAGTTGGGGGGAGTGGTGGCCTTGGCAAACCCAACAGGAGGTCTAATCCCTGGAGGGGTAGGTACCGTCACTGTGTTAACCTAAAAAATCTTGAAAGCAGAACTTATGACCCATAAAAAGTAGGCCAGGCTACATTTAGCATCCACGGAAATCACACTTTCTCTAATTTAGTTCATTTTACATTTTACATTAACAACTACAAGAAACGGCTCTGTGTTCATAGAACAAAAGACGATGATAATTTCCTTTGGCTCTTTTGCCAAGCCATCGGCAATTTTCTAGCTTTTTTCCCCCTAAAACCCACCTATCTATCTCATTATCTTGAATTAGCCTTATTTTTTCTTGGAAATAAAAAATTAATTAACCTTTGACTAACTAGAGCCCATTACAGAGATATCTTATAGTCACAGTATGTAGGCTATGACAGGGTTATTAATTAATGTTTTTTGTTTTGTTTTGTTTTGTTTTACCTAATTTTGACTTTGGAGCTAAGGATAGTTAATCTCATAAGAATTTCATTTTAACTTTATTAGACATATCAATAGTGTGTATGCATGCATGCAAGCACTTGGCAAATTTATAGCATAGGTCAGTTTTAATGCAAACACAAGTTTATCTAAATCTTTATATTTTGGATTTCCTGTGGACATCAGGCCTTCACCTGGAAAGTGTAAAGAAAAGCTTAATGCAAATATTCCCGCTGTCCTGATTTTGTGATAATCAGAGTAGGCTAAACGTGCGCTATATTAGAAACTATGCATGTGTCCCCAGACCTAGTTTTTCCTCCCTAGGTCTGGTTTTTAGAATGCTGGTGATAAACTAAGCCTGATTTATTATATGACCATCCTGTATGGGAAAAAACTGTAAATCTATGTATCTTTGGTCAATATTAAGAAATATAGCAGGGGGGCAGATGTGGCTTGGGTGGTTGGGCATCTGTCTCCCATATGGAGGGACCTAGGTTCAATTCCCAGGACCTCCCGGTAAAAATAAAAAAAGAAAAATATAGAAGGCACGTGGGCCACCAGGCCCCATGGGCGGGTGAGCCCCCCCAGGGCCCGTGTGTGGGTGTGCCACCAGGCCCCACGAGCAGGTGCGCCGTTAGGCCCTGCGTAGGTGAGACCCCCAGGTCCCGTGTGTGGGTGCACCATCAAGCCCCGCAAGCCATGAAGCAAGATGATGACGTAACAGGAGAGTGACACAAGGGAGAGCCAAGACGAGACGTGTCAAAAAACCAGGAACTAAGGTGGCACAGGCGGTAGGATGCCTCTCTCCCACATTGGAGGTTCCGAGGATTGAATCCCAGTGAAGACAGGAGGAGAAGGATGAGAAGAGAGGGCAGGAAATGGACACAAAGAGTTGCCCAGCAAATGGACACAAAAACAGCGAAAACAGGTGGGGGGTGGTAAAAATGGATAAAAGTAAATAAAAAAGTAAATCCTAAAAAAAGTGTATAGGGGAGTAAGATATGGACTATAATCAGTAGTAATACTTTGATGATGCTCCTTCATAATTTAACAAGTGTTTCACAACAATGAAGAGTGTTTGTGGTGGGGTGATGGGTGGGAGCCCTGTATGATGTTATGCAATTTTGTTTTGTAAGTTCACAATGTTTACTGAACACTTATAGTTTATGTATGTTCATGTATGAATGATATACTTCAATAAATTGTATTTTTAAAAAAAGAAAAGCTTAATACAATACATCTGCATTTATGTCAATTTAAAAAGGAGAATAATGAACTAGTTGTTTTCACTGATATGATCTAATATGGCATTGGGGATTCCCATCTGAGTCTATTTCTCAACCATTTAAATCAGATCAAATTCAGGAGATACTTTGTATCACAGAAACCATTCTCCTGTCTCAGAGAGGTGAGGAAACAGTGGATTTTGATAGAAGTGGTTACTGGCAAAGAATGTTTGGTACCATTTTGGACCCAAGTCTGCTTTCCAGAATGCAATTCTACTTGGCCTATTTCTTCAGCTGGTTCCGTTATATCCAAGAGTGTTGGCATTAAGTAATCAGGAATCCATGCTTGGGTCTTCTCCATAGGGTCTTGAACCAAGCATTTGTTTCATTAGCTGATCTCAGGGGCATTAACAAAATGAGCTCTACATTTCCCCTGAGCTTAAGTAAGCCCTGCATATCCCCACACACAGATGCCTCATCAGAATCTGTCTTTTTAGCAGAAGGGATGGGTTTGTTTTGGTCCATTTATATTCTCTCACCCTCATTGACCCAGCACACAACTGAGAGTAAGCTGACCAACTCAGGGAGGCGTGGGAGGCCATGGCACACAGATAAGCCCGTAGACCTACTTAGGGTCAATTCCTAAATGTTGGCACTAAGTCAACTAACCTCAGATTCAGGCATCCACAGTGACACCTGAAAGCACGTAGGTTGTGCTGTGCTGCAGTGTTGCAGTCCCCATGCCTGGTACCTGCCGGAGCCAGTAAGAGGTGTTCTTTCAAAGTTCTGCCCTTCACGGCCTGCCTCAGTAATCCTAGACCAACCAAGCCGTGAGAAAACATCGGAATATATCTGCCACCTCTAACAATTCACAGAACAGATTTCGCATTTCCTTTGTTATGCTATGAATATTCTGCAGCTTCTCCGGTTTTATTAAGAAGCCTTTCCCTTAGTTTCTCTTTGTTCTTCTCATCTAATCTCTTAATGGAAGTTGCTAATTAAATCCCTATAGCCATTTTTTTACAGTGTTTTGAATAGCAAAGTCTGTCAACTGCAGAAAGTGTATATTCTTATCAACACGCCTGTTGCCTGGAGGAGCGAAGGCCTCGCTGACAGATGGCTGCCGAGGAAGGCCCAGCAGGGCTCACATCTGTAGCACCTGTCAGCAGAAGCCTGCACACGAGCAAGACAGAGAGCACAGGGCTGCAGAGGAGGGCCTATTTGGGTTCAGTAAATAGAATCCAGGTGCCCAGAGTGTTTCTGTGAACCTCAAGGGGGAACTTGGCAAATTTAAGCCAAGTATTGTGAGCTGGTACTTGTTTTTTAAGCAAGCGTTGATGCTGTCCCATTAACAGCCTGGTATCCCTTGAAATTTAAGTGGAATCAAATCTCTAAAGGAAATTTCAAAAGCAGCCAAGTGCCTGACATGTATGCCAACACATCCTTTTATTGGACACAAATCATCACGTTGAGTTCCATTAACTTTACTTGTTGCTGTGTGAGAGGCGATTTCAAGGTCTTTGTGAACAACAATAGTCTTATGCTAAGTTTACACAGAATTATGAGTGCAAATATGTTCCTTCAAACTAATGCCACTTTTACCCCCACATAGGTAGGTAGATGTGCAACAGCTTGCAATGGTGTGTGGTTAATTGTAAGGGACTCCAACACAGGACTGGGAATCGGCACCAAATCAGTCCCTTTATGGAGACATTCATCCTTGATCAAATGTCAGTACCTGCCCAAGGCAAAAACTCATTTATTCTCTTGATGAATACTGTTTGCGTACACAATCGTCAAGTACAAAGAAGAGTCAACACATTCTGGAACCTGGATCAAGATAGCAGGCTAAGCAATTTGGCTACCCGCCCCCCCCCATCCCACCCCAATTTCCACCAAACACCAGAAGAATTGTGTGTCTGTGTGTGTATGCGTGTTTTATGACCGTGTTGGAAAGTGAGAGAGTGACCAGAGATTTTGAGGAATTTTTGAAAGATAGAAAGAAAGGATCAAGTCTGTGGAGAAATAAACCTAGAGACTAGCAGAAGCTACACCTCAAAAAGGGAAATGCCCCTGACATAGGAGCAATTCCAAGAAGCCCAAAGTGCATGGACAAAGGATATGGGTGAAAGGCTCCCTGTGGAAATCATCAGCGTGGTTAAAAGTTGTATAGTTTTATAATTATATTACATAGACCATTTAAGGTATTCTAATTATTTTATAATTTGAGTAATTATACCTCACCAAAATAAATACTTACATATGTGCACCAGTATGTGTGAAAGGGGATGGACCTTGCTGCATGGCTCATAATAATAAAATTATCCATTAGTTCTTCATTAATAGGTGATCAGTTACTATGAAATGATGTAGAGTGCTATAGACTGATGTGAGAAGATCTCAAAGACATGCTGTTAAGTGAAAAAGCAAGTTGTAGAAAAACTCAGAGCAAAGTGAAATAGGGATAGATGGTGGATTAGACAGAGAAAGTATGTATATATGTTTGTAGGTGAAAGATAAAGATCTAGGAGACTTCTAAATGGTTATCAGAACTTACCTTCTAGATAGTGAGGAAGCAGCTAGAGTGAGAGGGACCTTCACATTTTATTCTATTTGTTTATGTAATGCCTGAAACTATTATGGCTCCGTATTAATGTGTTGTGTATATGAATATAGATACATACAGCAAAACAAGACAAAAGCAGACCTGCTGCCCCTCCTTGAGGTGCTCATGTAGAAAAACAATCATTGGTGATTCCATGAAATAAATGTAATGATAGGGTAATTACAAGGTGATTCAGCACCCTGAAAAAGGAATGCAACCCAGCCTAGAGAACACGGAAGGTTTCCTCCAAGTAGCTCTGTCTCAGCTGAAATCTGAATGAAGAGCAGACGTGGTAAGAAAGATGGGAGCGCAGGGGAAAAGAAACGGGGAGATTTGAGTAACGCTCAAAGTGGGCAGTGAAAAGGTGAGCCAGGAGAGGGATCAGCAGAGAGCAGGCCACAAAGGTCCTCGTAAGCCACGTCGAGGTGTTTGAACTCTCTTTGGGGTCCAGGGGGAGTGACACGGACAGACTCCCTCTGGCGGAGTGGGTGTGTGCCGCTTTAGACACCGAGGGTGAGAGCTATGGGGGGGATGCAGCCCTCCCAACTATTTCCTTCCAATAAATCGCTGCAAGCCAGGAGAACCAGCAGAGTTGCGTGGAAGTGACTCTGAAGTTGGGGTTACCAGCTGGAATTCTTCCTTCAGGGTCTGGCCTGCTGACCACCCCCATGACATCTTCACTCTTTCGTTCCCATTAGACCACGTTCCCAGCTGCAGGTGACCAAGAAGATTGAGGGAAGCACGACAGAGCAGGCCTGCCTTTCTTCATCTTTCTCTTCCTTCCACAGAGATCAGGCATTGACTATAAAACCCTCTTCCCAGGAAACATCACTTCCTGAGGCTGACAACCCTTCTGAAAACAGACAAGAACACTGTGTGCCTAGACTTTCCAGGCTACCATGGGGAGGGAAGACATGCGGTGGAGCTGGGAGAGGTGAGCTGCCTTCCTGAACTAGTTCGGCATGGTGCCTTTCCAGTACCGCTCAGGGTTGGTGTTTCCTGAGTCAAAAAACTGGCATCCAAGGAGAAGAGAAGTGGCACTCTGTGACTGGCATGGCCCTATGTCACTTGCAGACAGTTTGTGCCTGTGGTCCCTGGGGGAAATTGAGGGGAGCCACATGGCACTGACCCAGCTTCCTTGTTATTCCCAAGGTCTTTGCTCTCAATTTTCTCCACCAATTCGGGCAGTCTCAGACCTCACACTTGCCTTCCTACTTAGCTGGGATGTTCTTTGGGGTAGAAGAACAGTGGGAGATCATTAAAAAAAAGTATGGCTTAAGAGACAAGGTTCAATACCCTCACTATTTGGGTGGAAAAACTGGCCAGGAAAGTCCAGTTGCTTGTCCAAGGTCACTGTTAGTGGCGAGCTTTCCAGCACCCATGTTCCTGGGAGTATAAGACACTAGATGTTCATGTTTGACCTCTGTTACAGGTTGGGGATTTGACAGATGGCAATTACTTTGAGGGAGAAATCTTAAAAGTAGGTATCATTCACCCCTCAACTTTTTATCCAGCTGCAGGTTCTTGACAACTCCACTCCCATGAGGCAGAACAGAACCAGTGTTACTCAGCTGTTTAGTTGTTTCTTGCTTAGGTCTCAGCTTGTCCCAATAAAATGAATCTGGCTCCTGATTTCAGAAAACATTGGTGTCCTAATCTCCGCTTTGCTCCAATTAGAGAAAAACCTCCTTCCAAATGGTAAGAAAACAAAATATTTTAGTTCAGGAACCTTGAAGAAGTATTATCTGGGCCTTGAGTTCCGTCTGGTAAACTACGGAGTGGGAGAGTACAGTTCAAAGCCTGGGCAGTATTTTCCTTGGGACCTGAATTAGGGAAGAATGGAGGAGCCCTTGAGACTGGCTTCCAAGGTTGGCTTGACCAGGGGTGCCGGGTACCTGTGAATACCTATTATGTAATGCACACCCCAAGCAGTTGTAAAGTCATTCAGACAATGGCCCAACCTGGGAAGTTCCCAGCTCATGAATATTGCAGATAGCCCATTTTCTTCACCTGCAGCTGAATCTGATACCTGTGAATAGGCTGTGAGGTGTTCAGGACCTTATCTGAGCCAGTGCGGCTCAGCTGAAAGGAGACTTGAATGGGTGAGGGAGTCATTCAAAAAATGCTTTTATTTGATTTCAGAAACACTTTCTTTGTTTTGATGTGCTCAGAACATCATCTATTTGAAGTCTGGCTCCACTAGAGTTTTTATCTCCAAAGCAAGAAAAATATGGTAATTTTAAATAAATAAGCCACTACCACCAAACGCATCTGTTTAAAAACCCCATTTCCAAGAGATTTGTGCATTTTGAACATGGGTAATGCCGATATAAAAGTCTAAACGAATGAATCTAAGCTACAGCCCATCTTTCTCTTTGTTCTTTATGAAAATATTCACATCTATCCAACTAAATTAACATATATTAACACAAACGTGTCATTCTCAAATTTCCTGAGCTGGGCTTATCGCTCGCCATCCTTTTATTTATTTATTTATTTATTTTGCACATGACTGTCTTTCTGAAAACAAAACAACGTTATTCACACCAATAAGCGTAAGAGGCACAATGGGAGGAAAACACTGAAAGCGACTTCTCTGTACTTATCGGGGTGACCTCTCGCTCTTGGCTTTCCTTTCTTCGCCGCTCTGGAGTCGCGCCTTTGAGACGGCCCGGCGGAACCCTGTGTTCCGTTAGTGTACCCCACGCTCGTCTGTCCTCTGGCTCCCTTTGTGCTCCAGGAGGACTCAGCACCCCAGGCAAGATCTAAGTCCTGGCTTCCTCCTGCGGTTGGAAACAGCGTATCTTGTTTAAAGAGAGACTCCATTATTCCGCCTATCTTAGTACGTGTGTGGTTTAACTGGCTGGGAGAAAAAGCCTAAGGAGATGGTCTCCTGAGCCTTAAATTTAAGAAAATAAAGTAACAAAAGTAGCTATTTATTTAAAGCTCCAATTGAAGCCAAAAAATTTGGCCAGAGCCAAATTATCATTGTAAGATTGGAGATGATTGTATTTACGTACATTCTCACACCTGGGAGTGAGTCTGTGCAATAAACATCCTGATATATACCAGTGAGAAATACAGGTTGGAAGGATCTAGAAGGACGGGGGGAAAAAATCCCAGCCCATGCTAAATTCTGATTCATGCCAGGAAAACAGGGTCTCAGTGAAGGATCCCTTTTATGTCAAAATTTAGGACTCAGGATGAACACATGGAGAGAGATAATTCCAAATTTCCTGTATAATGCCAGTGGGCTGCTAAGAGTATTATTTTTAGATTCTACATATCTTCTGGTTGAAATGGAAACTGAATCCTCTACCAAGACATTAGAAATGATACTGGAACAGGTTATTTTTTATTTATTTACCTATTTCTTTTTATTATTGTTATTTGAGACATTGTAGGTAGACAGAAAAATCATGCAGAAAGTACAGGTTCCCAGGACAGGAACAGATTATGGTTTTCTGACTCTAGATAGATTTCTGTGGGTCATGTAAGTGGCAAATACTGTTTACATAGTTTGCTAAATGCTCATGGGTTATGAATCCACACGAAATAGCTTGAGCTTTGGCATTTTTGCAACACAAAAATGTAGGTATAAAGCAACTTACTCTTCTTTACCTGCTGTTTATATTTCTTGCAAATCTCTCAGAAAGCCCATTTTTTAAACCAATATATTATTAAGCCCTAGAGGTTGCACAAGTCAAAAATATACTTTAACAATGACCATCTTAGACACACTAGTGATCAAAAATCCATTTTAACGAGACTAGCAGAGACAAAGGCTTTGCTCAAAATGACGAGAATAGGCACGGACTTTGGCATACACTGGATTTCTATTTTTTGTTTTAACAAACCTCACCTTTTTCTGCAGTGTCTTAGCAATATGTGCAGATCACTTACCGTCATCCCTGTACATCCATTCCTTTCCAAGAGAAATATACGACCTCATTACACAACTTGGCTGGGACATTCTGATTCCATTTCTGTCTTTGCCAAAAGTTGGCTTATAATTCATCTATGATGAGCAGAAGTTGTCCGCAAACTCCCTAAAGAGAGGGCAGGCAAATTATCTCTTAATTCTGCTCAGTCACCATGGATCAACATTTCTTACTCTTGCTTAAAATTACAAAGTTGGTTCATGCCTGGATGCTTGTTAAACCTGTGGTGACTGGAGAACTCTAAGCCCTACTGGGCATCGACAGGCAGAATGTCTGTAAAATTACTCTGAAGACATTACATCTTCGTGGCTTGGAGTGGAAGACTCTTGCCCTCAGTGTAGGTCTTCCCTGGCAGAGTGTTAAAATCGACTTGCCTTTGTTAAAGCATCAAAGTTCCTACACTTTCCACATATGCCACTAAGAAAACACAGAGGATATGTTTTTGATTCTAGAACACTGCAGAGACTGTTCCAATATCAGAGGCAAACATGGAGCCTTTATTGAAAAAAGACTTGGTGCAAGGCTACTGAAATAAGGCTTTGGGGAAAACAAGGGGGAAAAAAAAACCTCCCTACTCTGATTAAGCTCACAAAGAGCCTACAGTACTCCACATTATCTTAAGAAAAACAAAAGCCCCAAAGCACAGCTCACAGCCTTTCCAGTCAAGGAGACAGACATTAAAGTACATTAGCACTATCATTTGTATGTCTATAAATATCAATAAAGTATGTGATTTGGCATTCACTTTCACACAAAGAGGGAGGACTAGCCTTTTCAGGAAATTTCACAGAGACCTTCGCCAACAAAAGTTCAGTAATTTGATCTTTGGAAAGCTCAATAATGCTAAGTTCAAAATTGCAGGTTTTAAACTAATGTACCTGATAAGTGATGATGGCAGAAATAAAGTGGCCCATTATTAGGTAATCCAATATTCCCAATCCCGGTTATCTGTAACAGAGAAGAGGCTCCGTAAAACAGCACTAATGTGTTCACATCTACATTAATCTCTGGAGTCAAAAAGAGGCATTCTTCATGGGCTTTATCTATTCCCAAATGTCTGCTTCGCACTCCTGAAGCTGCTATGCAAATGACTCCAGTGTCTTTGTCCGATAGGTGCTATTTCTTACAGATCCAGGGGATACTGTCCTGCAGACGGCACTTTCACAGCTGTCTCACTTTTATGTTTACAGGACTTGAAGACCCGGTGCCAAATGGGGCCTGTGCTTCTGCGGCTACTAGGGACAGTGGAGGATGTGCAGGCTGAGCTGGTGTGTGTGTCTGTGTGTTTGTGTCCCGGGTGGGGGAGTTGCTTAGGATATTTTCCTCTTCTGTGTGTCCCACTGCTCCCAGCTTTTCTCCAGCACAAGTTTCCTCTTGCAAGGTGTCCTGATGCTATGCAAGAGGGCCTGAAGAGCCTCCCTCTTTCAGATTTATTCACCCAGGGCCACTTACCACCACTTGAAACAGCTATCTTTTTTTCTCCTTCCGAGTTGCAGGCCTTATTTCCAGAACTGACATAAACACGGCCCGCAAACCATTCATCATCCATCAACACATTAAGAGATAACATGAAAAAGGTAAAACGTACGCAAGGTGATGTGTTTTTCCTGCCTCCCTTATACGGCAACATCAATAGCTCTGGAAAATATAATTTGTCGGCACAGTTGTACCAGTTCTGATTTCCCTTCGCAAAAAATATTTTTAAAAACTGCTATCTAAGCCTGAATTGAGGTCATCTCCGTGGGCTCCAGCAGGTAGGGTGGGCGGTGGATTACAGAACAGGGAACGGGGCCATCACGTCATTCCGCCGCCATCTTACTGGAAATGCACATTTCCATGAATGCGTGTGTGGGCACACGTGAGTTCGCATGTTGTATTTTACAAGTCCAATAGAATTAAGTTATTAATATGCTCTTTGGCAAAAACAATTGAGGCAAGCATTTAATGTCCCTGCAGGGCAAGTGGCGGTAGCCTGCCGGGTGGAACATTAGCTTTCTTTGAGCAGCCTCTCAACCTGGGATGGTTCCCAAGACACATCATAGGAGAGACTAGAAGGATCAAAACGAGGACTCTTTCTTGAAACTAGAAGCCCTAATAACTCTTCCAGGAGCCACTCAAGGTCCTACAGTTTCTTGAATTCAGAAGTTGTGTCTATGAAACAGAGATTATCCAAGATTCAGCCAAAGAAGGCACTTTGTTTTTTATTAAAAATTTGGCTAGCTCCATTGTGAAAAAAAGCCAACAATCTTCTAATTATTCAGAATGGCCTAAGAACATTTAATTATTCTGTACTATTAAAAGTTGTCATGCATATTAAACATGGATCACCAAATTTTAAAGAATATTAGTAAACTACATCAAGTTCTCAAATTAACCTGAATAAAATTTCACCTAAATTCAGGAATTTGCAGAAATGCCAAGTCAGTGCTAAATCCCTCAGTTAGCATCCCATAATCCTGTAGTTGTAGGAAATGTATGAGACTGACCTGCCCATATGTTATATTTATTAGGATATAGCTGGAGAGTTGCTTGTTTCTTGCTAGCCATTTCTTTTCTATAAAAATGGAGCATAGAATGTGAAAAATTTCAATTAAAGTACTAAGGATGTAAGAGTATGGCACTAATAGTGACAAGGACAAGTAGACACTACTGGGTAACACAGATTGTCTCTAGAGCAGAGGCACTCAGTTATGAGTGTGCATCAGAATCACCTGGAAGCTTTGTCGAAACACAGGTTTGAGGGCTCCATCCCCCAGGGACTCTGAGTTGGTAGGTTTGGGGCAGAATCCAAGAATTTGCATTTCTAACCAGTTCCTAGGTAGTGCAGAGGCTTCTGCTGGGGACCACATTTTAAGAGTCAAGTGAAGATATATTGATTGATTGGTTGATTGATTGCTCAGTTAATTTTATCAAGTTGATGGGAACCAAGCAAATCTGCCCATAAATATCCCCTTTGTGCCCTCAGAAATATAGACAGGCCATTAATCTAATTAGTCAAATAATGAACAGACTTTGGTTTTGTAGCACCTTGATATGGATACATAAAAATGTTGCCCTATGGTAAGAGGGAGCAGTTCAATACCTGGCAGTGTTTAAGCCAGGTAGATTTGGGTTCAAATACATGTATGTCTTGTCCAGCTCTATGATCCTGGACAAGTCATCCATGAAATGGAACTAATAATACAAACCTCAAAGGATTTTTGTAAGGATTATAAATGTAAAGCATGTATTGAAAGTACCTAGGATGGTCTTTGAAATATAATATTATCTACTTGCTTTAAAAGATCCAATCCAGGAAAATTCTGATAACTAAATAATTTAAAGAATTAGGCATGGAGTTCACTATAAAGATATAACTTCTCAATATGTAATATTACCACATTCCATAAAATCTTGATTAATTAGAATATGAAGATTGACTTAATTTTCTGATTAGCAGACATTTTATGAAACTCATTCTTGCTTCAACACTGGTTGAAATTCCTTTCAATTCCTTTGCCTTATGAAGTAATATATATCTCCAAATAACTTTCATTCTTGAGTTAGCGTTACATACAGAGTCATTATTATATCAAATTGTCATTGTAGTTATAGAAGGCAATGGCAAGCGTGTTGAGTGAGTTGTGACTCTGGAATATGACCTGGATTTTAAATATACATATAATTCTTATTATAAATTAGATTTTTTGTGGTGCCTTCATCCCCACAAAAAATCTAGAGCACTGAAAAAAAAAAATCTAGTAAGTGATTTAGTTGGTTAGGACTTAGTTAATTGATATAGTGATATTTCGAAGGGCATGGAGGGCTGCAAAAGGGTCATTCCGACTGAGATAGGTGGTTTGTTCAGGCAAAGGGTGGTTAAATCGCTCACAGAGGTAGGGTGTTGTGAGTACTCTCTCCAAATTCACAGACTCCACAGGCTCCAACAACTGGCGCTCTTGGATGCACTTCTCCATTCTGAAGTTCAGATTCCATTGACCTCTCCACAGTAGGGATTATTTGGTCCCCATTATGCATGATCCAAATCTCAAAGCCAGGAGTCCTGGCTCCCCATCTACACTGTGGAGGCTACGAAGTGAAAAAGGAGTCATCACATACCGAGGCTTGCCTTGAAAAAGGGTGTTTCAGCAGTGGCTCTATTGACCTTTGGGACCAGATAATTCTTTGTCGGGCCTGGGGGGTGCTGTCCTGTGCATTGTAGAATGTTTAGCAGCATCCCTGGCCTCTACCCATGAGATGCCAGTGGTTTCTCCCACTCTCAGGTAGAGACCGTCAGAAGAGTCTCCAGACATTGCCAAATGTCCCCTGGCAGGCAAACACCCTCCCCTCCCCCCCCACTTTGAAAACCACTTCCTTAAAGGCTTTCCTGGGGACGTTTCCTCCTGCTGTTCTCTCTGTTGTTATTTGGTGTGGAAATGACCAACCACTCCTCTGGGAATCTGGTCCTTTCTCTCTTCCTACGAATTCTTTTCATTGGGCAAGCAAAGCAGGGAGAGCTCTTCATTCCAACAGAGTCTTATTGAATAGACCACTTATGTCAGACATAAATGTATTCCTGACAGATTTTAGAGCTAGTCATTGATGCTGGATGCATTCAAACATGGCTTCAATATTTCTTGACAACATATTTCTGAAGGGTTCACACTTCTACCAAGCACAGCCTAGGCAAACATCAAAAGCTAGATGCTCAGAGAATGACCTTGCTAGTCCTCGAATTCCTTAGTTAACTGAAAGTCAATAAGAAAACCTTCCCGAAAACCTAGATGTGAAGCATAGTCATATAAAGCTTTTTTTTTTTTTTTTAGATTAATGGGAAAAAATACTTATGGGCTGTTTATTTTAAGGCAACCCAGGATCTCGATTCTGATTATGAATGTTCATTGTAATTGAGGGCTGCTTATGGATATCCCAAAAGGCTTTTTGTTTATTGTTTTGTGATTTTTAAAACAAAATTCTTGAGATAGGCTTATTTTCTTAAGCTTTTTGTCTTATTCCTCAAAGTGCAATTCAAAAATAAATAACAATTGCGAAATGAGCATTCCTGCCTGAAACAGGTATTGTGTAGCATCCCAAAGAAGCAGGAGGGCGGCTATGACCTTTGAGGCTCCTTCACACTCTCTTTGGGCAGGCAACACCAACACCCATTCAAGAATGAGAAAGCTGCTATGAAACAAAACAGTGGGCAATCAGTGCCTGGTGCAGAGTGCAAGGTCTTCAGAGAAGGACGGGCTCTGCAAGGTTGGGGTCCTCAGGAAAGGCTTCTGCAGAGGAGGTAAAAGTGAAGCACCAGGGCTGGGCTGCATGGGACATGCTTTCCCCAGGGCAGGGAAGCCAGGCCTGGAGGTAGAGAAGTGTCAGGGCAGCTGGACAGACAGCTCAACTCATTTATGGTCCTAACCAAGGGGCCAAGCCCTACAGTAGAGTAAGGAAATCAAAACACGTTCTGTTCTGGGTCATTATCAGTTTATTGTAATAGTAAAATTGGAAAGGAATCTAGGAATGGAAATACTGACGTAGGTCAGAAATAACTTGAGGTTTGGGCCATTTATTTTATTAATACCATCATTGTCTGATAAGTAAGAAGTGCTGAAGAAGCACTGAGTATTTCCTCTCCCTTTGATAGCTTACACTTCTCCCCATCTATTTTGGTTTGGTGGTAGGATCTGGATTCAGCTGAAAGTCATTGAACATTGACGGAGTATCTACCATGTGCTGGACAGTCAACTAATGCTGGAGAAACACAGGAGAACCCAACAGACAGACTCTGTGCTCATGGACCTTATTTTCCCAGTGTGGAGAGACTGATAATTAAATTAAAAATAAAGAAGTTAATTCCAGAAAGTGGAGAAAATTAAATAGTGTAATGTGTTAGGGCAGGACCCAGTAAATTGTACAGCCCAGTAAGCCAAATTCAGCCCACTGCCTGTTTTTATACCACCTGTGAGTAAAGAATGGATCTTACATTTGAACCCTCATTAAGCAAAATTATCCTCCCAAAGAAAGAATTCCATTCTTCTCATTGGTAGACCTACATAACAAAAAATTGTACTGTTATCATGATTCTATTTTGAATCTCATCAATAAAAATTGTGCAGATTGGTTTTCTCCCCTGTCATTTAAGTACCTACATAATATTGTCAATTTTGCTTCTTGACCCACTGAGCTAAAACATTTGACCATCTGTCTCTTTTCGGTGAAGGGGGTGGGGTGGGCAGCGGTGGCTGGAAGGGGGAAAGGAGGCCTCTTTGAGGAGGCCACGTTGGAGCCGAGACCTAAGGCCCTAGAGAACCTCTGTCACCCACCAGCTCTGTGATCTCTGGGTCTCCCCTTCCTCGCCTGTAAAATATCTGGCTTGAACTGGCTGGTCTTCCCTCCTAAACGGCTCTAGTTCTATCTCTCCCCTGACTGAGCACAGTATATCCTCAGTCACTATTTGTCTTTCATCACTGATCGACACCGTCTTCGGAGGAAACAGACCTAGCAAAAGCCACGTTGTCGGTTCTCCACTTTTGCACACTTCACACAGTTTGGCAAGGCCCACAGGAGTCCCACAAATACGAGTTCCGCAATTAACCTCCAACTGCTTTCACAAGCCATCTCGGAAGTGTGGAGAAGTTTATCGGAGCACAGGGCCAGATGCCTTCCAAGTTTTGAAACACTACTGAAAAACAGCCCACACTTGCTTCAAATTATTGTGGTCGTTCAAAGTCTATATGAAGTAATACGCAAGGAGACAAAGCTATTTTACCAGGCAGACAGATATTCCAAATTACGGGTGCTTAACAAGCATGGTAATACATCAGTCAAAAGCAATAAATTTAAACTTAATGAAATCTCAATTTGCCTACAGTGCATTTCACTTTGACATTTTCTATATTGCCACGGTGCTTTGATAAAGTTTTTTAAAATGCAAAGAAAGTGTCTGTGGGGCTAAAGATCAGACTTGGTGCCATTGTGGACGAGGCAGCATTACAGTACTTAGGTTTCATCACTCCATGCCCCGTGGCAGGCAGAACCCCGCGCTAACACAGGTTCAGTTTTCATTATCATCGTATGATTATGCATTTTACTGCATTTACCTGATAATACAACCACCGGCTCACCTTAAAAGAATTAGCTTGGAGGTTTCATTGCTTTCCAAATGGAATTCATTTGACAAACAAATGACAATTAGCCTAGTCTCCCTGTTCTGTGTCAGGATGCTTTTTGATTGAACCTAGACCAATTTACAATTTTTAAATGAGTTTAGACATTTACATTTAAAATGTCTAGAGGAAATTAGCCCTGGGACATCCAACAGCCAAAATGCTTTTTGAAGTTGATTATTATTTGATCTAGTACCCTCTACCTGTACATTTTGTTCCGACTTCAAAGTTTGGGGATGTAAATGCCACCTCACCTCAAAGCACAGGGAGAAACTTAAAAGCGGTTTTGCTCATTATGTTATGCAAAGGAGCCCATATTTTAATATTCGTTTAATATGGTTAGTTAGCTTTAATGACACCAGTGTGACAGTGTCATAGTTTTGGAATCTGAAAGCACTGATTGAAGTTTCTGGCTGCTGCTGCTATTTTTCTGCACAGAAAGGAAGCATGCCCTTTGAAGGACAGACCAGCTCCTGGGTGCGTCTATTCTGGTGACAACTTAACCATGGTAACTTCTAGAGGAAGCCTCCAACCTGCCTTGGTGAAGAAAGCAAAAATCGTGACATCAGGGGCTACAGAGACCCTCACCTGTCATCTCCCAGGTCTGTGTGTTTTCTAAGAGCAGGCCCTTCCAACCAAACACCGCTGCTGAGGAAGCTGCCAGTAATTCCCTTATAAATAAATATGCTGTGTTGAGAACCCGGCCAGGGAAACTGGCACTGCTCTGAAATTAAGCCCACAATAGCTGAGAGCATATTTAATCTATTTATTATTGTTATGATTGCTATGTCATTGTTAAAATGGAAAACAACGGCCTTTCGCCCATTCCACATTATCCAACTGCAAAAATAAAATGCAGTGAGCACATGATGCTCCACCATTGCCTGTTCTGGATGTTACTTCTGAACAGGAGTGTTGTCGATCAGTATTATCCACAGCACATTCAAAGGGACACCCCAGAAGAAAAGGCTTGGGTCATGGAGCCGAGGGCCTGCCAGTTCATCTCCGTGTGGAATTTTCATGGGTTCCACATCACCCTTACCTGTATATTTTAAATTTCTAGTTTTGTCTCTTAATATAGGATCTAGTACCCTCTACCTGTACACTTTGTTCCGACTTCCAAGTTTGGGGATGTACCCTTTGGTTCACAGCCCAGCTCCCGGGTGTATCCATTCTGATGACAACCAGAATGTTTTCAAAATAATTTTGAGTTCAAAAGCATCCCCGAAGACCGCAGAATGAGTGGTTTTGCGAAATAGTAGATGCTAAATTAAGTGATACAGCATCTCATTAGTCCTCACGTGTCAAGAACGCTGGAAAGGGAGCTCAGGCAGATGCAAGTGAATTACCCCAGGGGACAAACGGAGCAACCCGCAGAGAGGGGCGCAAAGCCAGGTCCCCTAACTCTGACTCCCCTGACCTTCCCACCATGCATTGTGGAAATATGATAAAACTTAAAATAAAATTAAAAGAACAACTATTTTTCATTTAGGATGACTTAAGATTGTTGCCAAAGAGACTAAACTTCCTCTCCCACCCTTCACTTCTAAATTCTGTGATTCCGTGTCAATCCACCCCCACCCCCACCCCCACCTCGCCCCGTTTTCCTTAATGAAAATAGAATAGAATTCCAAGGTCCCTTGCCAAAGTGTCCTCGGGGGTAAACTCTGTTTTGATTCCAAAATAACACACAAGCACTACATTTTCTCACATGCATAATGTTCAAAATATGCTAGAGACACCCAAGTCCTTCTTTAAAGGGTTTTTTCTTTTCTATCTTCCTTCCTGTATAAATAGGATTTTTCATTCCCGTACAAGCCTGGCAACAACCATCTTACTACACAATATCCTTGGACTGTGGTTTTGAGGTCTTCCGAGTTGCCGAATAACCGAGGCAGCGCAGTTGGAAACCTGGAGATTTTTGTTACCTCATGTGCCCTCTGCTGGATGGATTGATAGTTGTTCGCACACAGGTCTAGAAACAGTGGGAAGGTTTTCAGTTTAAGAGGGTGGGTTTTTTCACTAAGCCACAGTGAAGAATTTTGGTATTTTAAGAAATACATTTTTCTGTCCTTCCAGAGCTTCTTACAAATGCACTTTTCTCTATCCGGATGTGCTGGTACATCGGTTTATTCTGCCTCTATCTCCTGTTTTTTGTTTGTTTTAGCTTATTTTTTTTTAAACATGGAGATAATGTGTCAGAGTGAAAATTGAGAATTCTAACTTCTCTGTCTCCGACACTCAAGTGCTATATGATATCCCGACCTTGGCACAGGATGAGGCAGTGAGAGGAAAATAACAGTAGAACAGAAACATTCTGGTAATATTCTCACAGCATTCCAAGTGGAACATATGGGGGTTAAGACTGTGGAACCAGACTTCCTGAGGGCAAACCCTTGTCCTGACCTTGCTAACTGTGTCACCTTGGGCAAGTTAAGTAATTTCTCTACTCTTCCATTTCCTCCTCCGTGATATGAAATTGTAATAACATTTAGCTGCTCTGCTGGTTGTAAGGAGTTTACCATATAAACAACGTAGATTAGTGCCTGGCACATGGGAAGCTCTGCCGAAGTATCAGATAGTATCACGTGCGTGGCATAACCTAAGAGCCCGAACTTAAATGTCCACAGTGGAATAGACGGATGTAGACGTTTTCCAGATCTTGGTTTTAAGGAGTTTGAACATTTAATCAAAAGGGGTGAGTTTTATGGCTTCTATATTGAAAATAGACATCTCCACGGACAGAAATAGAATTTCCAGGGCCACCTCACTAGGAGAACTTTCTCACTAAGAGAATTGCGATCTCTGTCAGCAATTGACAATATTCTTTATTCCACGATTCTTACAATTCTTTAGAAAAAGTGATACCGTCTCAGGAATAATTGAGAACTTCGTAAAAGAAGGGGAATAGTTGAAAGGGCATGTGTGTTTTAGGCAGACGTTAAGGAGCAGACTATCCATCCATTCACTTATTCAACAAATATTTATTGAGTGCTTACTGTGTGCCCCGTTTCCCTGTGCCCTGGGCTAAGTAGAGCGGACACAGGTGTAACTAAGGCAGACATGGTCCCTGCAATGCAGAGCTTACAGACTAGGGGGAAATACAGACATTAAACAAGTAATTAAATGTAATGAGCGGTCCAGGAACCATGGAATACAAAACCTCACCTGGGGATCCCACTTTCTAATTTTACAATAGATCCCTTTGTATGGAGAGGTCTCTGTACTGGAAAATGTCACAAAGCTCTTTTTAGAGCATAGAAGAGCTATTAAAAGTCCTCATTATCCAGGGTGGGGAGACTTTGTATTTGGGAAAAGCAACAATTGGAAAGGACATATTTGCCCACAAGAAAATAACATGGGATTTGCAACACCAATTCAGTAATACACCAGAGCAAAACATTACATCCTTACACTCAAGGTTTCATCTATATGAAGTAGAATTTCATTTTCAGTGCTCAGTAAAACCCCACGCCACGCAGTGCAGAATCTTCTTGAAGGGTTCTCAGAATTAAAGTGGGCTGGGAGGCTTGTGCAGGTGCTAACTTGAACACTCTTCAGGGTTGCTGGAGAGTAACTGGGAATATTGCAGATCTGGCAGGAGATCGTCATTCTCTGTTAAGAAGGAGCATCTATAGGTATAAGCTCCAGGTGTACTCTGTGTATGCTCTATCCAGTGAGCCCCCGCCTCCTTATCAAATTCTCCAAATAACTGAAGTGGTATAGAGAGAATTATTTACATGTAGTTCATCAGGCCAAGATAAATCATTTCTGCATGAAACCTCAAGTTAAATTATTGTTAGACTCTACTGTAAATTGGATTATGTTTTTCTTTATATAATGATTTTCCACGGAAGGAAACAACTTGAGGTAAACATTCTTGTGTCACAGAACAAGCTTATGATGGCTGCCTATTGTTCACCCATGCTGTGTGAAACCCCTATTTTTAGTAACCCACCTTCTACTCTTGCTGATTTTTCTCTCTCCCTTAATCTCCTTTCTCAATAGCTAATCATTTTCAGGTCAAAGTTATAAACACACAGTCAAGTGGAGATGAGATACACATTGAAGTCTCAGAATATTATTGCTCAAGCATCTAAATCGTTGGATTAAATGAGCCAGATGATTGCTCAATACTCTGCTTACATATGTAGAACCTCAGGCAACCAGCTGCGTGAGAAAGTGCTTGGCCTGCTCATTGGGTTGTGGAAACAGGAGGGAGAAAGTTGGTTGAAATTCAAAGAGAATATATTTCAGAGACACATTTTTCAGGTCTTATAATTAAGCAAAATTGTTAACCTGATAATACTGACCAAGAACCCAGGATATGTGGATTATTTAACAGCTTTTGGGTGACGTTACTGAGGAGAAAAATATTATTTCCTACTAGGTTAGTACATCCCCCATTCTGGTAAAAGTTCTGTTAAATTTTCTCAGAAGGGGTTTTAATTAGAACCATCAGAGGCATTTATCACTCTATAAAATTATATATGCCCATGCATATTCATGTTGGTGCACCTAGACACACACGCATGACACACGCACACATTCACCCCATAGACAGCAAACTGTGCACCAAAGGGACCCATGGAAAGAGGCCTGAGGCCATTATCTTTGATGTTAACCTAGAAAAATAAGCAAAGTTGCCTTCAACAAGAAACAAGTTGTCTTTTTTCACCTTTAAAATAAATTAGGATGCGAATATTCTCGCTGTCCTGATTTTGTGATAATCAGGGTAGGCTAAACATTCGCTATATTAGAATCCATGCATGTGTCCCCAGACCTAGTTTTTCTCCCTAGGTCTGGTTTTTAGAATGCTGGTGATGAACCAAGCCTAATTTATTATATGACCATCCTGTATGGGAAAAGACTGTAACTCTAGGTATCTTTGGTCAACCTTAAGAAATATAGCAGGGGGACGGATGTGGCTCAAATGGTTAGGCATCCATCTCCCATATGGAGGGACCTGGGTTCAATCCCCGAGACCTCCCAGTAAAAATAAAAAAAGAAAAATCTAGAAGGCGCATGGGCTGCCAGGCCCCGTGCATGGATGCACCGTCAGGCCCCGCAAGTGGGTGAGCCCCCCAGGTCCCGCGCGTGGGTGCGCCATCAAGCCCCGCGACACAAGGGAGAGTGACACAAGGGAGAGCCAAGACAAGACGCACCGAAAAACCAGGAACTAAGGTGCCGCGGGCAGTAGGGCACCTCTCTTCCACATGGGAGGTTCCAAGGATCGAATCCCAGTGAAGACAGGAGAAGGATGAGAAGAGAGGGCAGGAGGCGGACACAGAGAGTTGCCCAGCAAATGGACACAGAAACAGCAAAAACGGGGGGGTGGGGGGGGATAAAAATGGATAAAAGTAAATAAATCCTTTAAAAAAAAAGTGTAGGGGAGTAAGATACGGGCTATAGTCAGTAGTAATACTTTGACGATGCTCTTTCATAATTTGTTAACAAATGTTTCACAACAATGGAAAGTATTTGTGGTGGGGTGACGTGTGGGAGCCCTGTATGATGTAATGCATGTTTGTTTTGCAAGTTCACAATATTTACTGAACACTTATAGTTTATGTATATTCATTTATGAATTATATACTTCAATAGATTGTGTTTGTTTTTTTTAAATAAATTAGGGTCTAAAATCTCACAATTAAGATGTGATTACTAAGGTAACGTGCCATTTGCAGTAAAATGTGAAACCTCTTTTGAGGTATATTAAGATTTTGATTAAATGGAATGCTCCAACAATTCTCTGTAGTTAGGGTTTGGGCTGATTGGTACCTTTCCTTGGAAATGGGTAGGCTTCTTCATCCACTGGCATACGTTACATTTGTTAGAGCTACAGGTTGGAGAAACACATTTTCAAATATAGATAAAGAGCCATTCCATGTATCTGGGAAAGATCCACAATAAAAGTAGCCATTCACGGGTCTGCAGCAGACATTAGCCATCTCCTTCTCAGTGTGGCCGCAGGTCCCACTCTCAAGGTGGAGTGTAAGTGAGACCTAGGAGCTCTCGTTTGACAAGGGCTTTCTCATGTGAACTACGTGAGCTCCTTTTCCCCCAGACTAAGTTGTTTCAGATCATTGTCTCTTCCGTACTACAGGAAGAGAAGCTAATCTATAAAACAATGAGACTTCACTCTGGATGCCAAACTCTGCACTTACATTGTACAGAGGGGTTTCCTGAATAATTCCTGGGGTATGATCTGACGTTAATCTGGATAGTTAATACAGAGCTGGGGCATTGCCAGCATAAAGCTGGCTGGTTTCTTTAGAGCAAGGCACTTTGAAGGACGAGGAAAAAGCTTTTTCT
The DNA here is from genome assembly GCA_029593785.1 of Cabassous unicinctus. Taxonomy (NCBI): domain Eukaryota; kingdom Metazoa; phylum Chordata; class Mammalia; order Cingulata; family Chlamyphoridae; genus Cabassous; species Cabassous unicinctus. Next base: position 25,233 of record JAQZBX010027368.1, read on the forward strand.
CTAAGTCATGCTCTTGTTCCAAGCTGAGTGCTCAGCTATCATCTTTACGTCTTGTGTTTCCTCCTCTGAGTTGGATGTCTAGGGATTGGCAACAGGTACCATCTTAGAAAGAAGGCCCTGCAATTAGGCAAGACAGCTCCAAGATTTCACCTGTTGCCCACAAATTGGTTAGCTTTAAATGGCCTTGTAATAAAATCTCCTGCTGTGCCATGACTTGGCCAGTACTCCTGGCCAGGGTGTAAATGAAGGCACCTTTCATGCTGAGAACTGGTCTCTTACGGCAGCAGACCTAGGGAGAAGAATTTTAGAAATTCTTTGGGAGTTAATGATCAGGAAATTTTGATACCTCCTTTTGAAGTGACCCAGAATTATGACAAATAAGTGGTCTTTTCTTAATTAAAATGTTTGGTTTTGGTAATAGATGGTGGTGATGGTAGCACAACATTGTGAATGTAATTAACAGCACTGGAATAAACATTTGAATGTGGTTAAAAGGGGAAATTTTAGGTTATGTATATGTTACTAGAATAAAAATTTTTAAAAAACACATAGAACTGTACAATACAGTGAGCCCTAGTGTTAACCATGAACTATAGTTAATAGTACAATTATAATAATATTCTTTCATCAATTGTAACAATGTACCACACTAATACATGGCATTAACAGTATATGGGAACGCTGTATTTTCTTCATGATTGTTCTGTAAACCTACAACTTCTCTAATAAAAAATATATATAATGTTTGATTCATTCAAATGCATATTTACAGGGTGTGTTCCTTATGTTCAGCACAGTGATGGATACTGTGAGAAATTCTTAAGATTTTTTTAAAAAAACAACAATGACAACACATGTTTTCTACCCTAGGGACCTTCTTATCAAGTTGGAGAAATATGAATAGTACAGAGAATAATGTGCAGAGAAGGAGGGGTGGCTGCGACAGAGCTGGGAGGGGGCATCTCGGAGAGGGTTGCGTTTAGGTTAAGTTTAGGAGGATGGTGGGGAAAAGGTTTTACGGAATAACAACAACCAACCAAAGGTACAGACATGCAGTCACTTTTCCTGAGTGATACCCAAAATATTTAATGACAGGTGCAATATTAAAAACATTTAAGGGGGAAGCGGGAGTGGCTCAGTCTATAGAGCCCCCGTTTACCATGTGTAAGGCCCCGGGTTCGCTTCCCGGGGCCTCCTTGTGAGGGCAGGCCGGCCCGCGCAGCCTAGAGGGCTGATGCAGCAAGACCTCACAGCAAGGGGGAGATAAGCAGACACAGAGAAGACACACAGCAAATGGACACAGCAGCACAAGCAGCAAGGGGGGGATAAATAAATAAATAAATAAACAACTTTAAAAACATTTAAGGACGGCATGAAACAGGTATGGAACCACCTGCATTGATCACCGATAAAGCCATCATGGTGCTCGTCAGCAGACTATCAGGCTCCTGGCGACTGTGTGAAATGTTCTTGGTCTTGTTTGTTTACTTGCCTGTGTCTTTCCCTCTAGAATGTACCTGTCTTCTCTAAAACGTGTCTCCTCTAGAATGTACCTGCAGAACCTGAATAGTGCCTGAGCCCCTTTCTCAGTATCTCTTCAATGGCTGAACGTTGACGCAACTGTACCTAATAACCTGAGATCAGCCTAACTAGAGTAGAAGATGAAATGAGATGGCTCCGATGGGCAAAATTATGGAGATATTTAATTATCAAGTGTAGACATGTGGACAATCTTCTGTGAACAGTGGAGATCACTGAAAATATGTGAACAGGGATACAACAGTAAAAGTAGGACCATCATCATCATTCTCAAAGTCACTGTTACTTTCCATAACATTGATGGAGCTTTCACTCGGGGCCAATACTTCTCGTTTTATATGCATTACCTCATTCGGGCCTCCCAACAACTCTAGGAGGTGTTTCCTATTATTATCTTCTTTTAACAGATGAGCAAGCTGAAGCTTAAAGATCTCCAATAATCTGCTCAAGGTCACCAAATTACTAACCACTACACTGCATGCCTACACACACACATACATATATACATTTATTTACACACACAAACACATAATGATGAAAGTGGTTTGCCCTAACAAAATTAAATAATATTTTAACAAGGAAAAGTTACTCCTAATTTCAGCATGGTAGCCACTCTTATACCTTCTCATTACTTTCTTTCAGGCTTTACCTTCATTTTATATAGTTGCAACTATAATTATTATACAATTTTGTGATATATGCTTCTTTACATAATACTATCAAGTAAAACCTTTCTCTGTTGTTGCATAATATTTATAATTATAATTTGTAATGGTTAAATAGCTAAATATTATTTGTTTACCCATTTTCCTTTTGCTAGTCAGTGAGGATATTGTTTTATTTCATTTTTTTCTTTTTCTTTTCTTTTTTTGCCGTTATAAATAATGCTTCAGTAAAAGTGTTCCTCCACATACCAAGTTTTTTCTCTCAAATGACTTCCTTAGAGTTAATTACCAAGAATGGTTGTGCTGTGTCAAAGAGCCTGAACATTTTGCATTACCAAATTGCTTTCCAAGAGGATTGTCCTCACTCTTCTAATTCCAACAATTATTCCTTTACCAATTTTACAAAAAATGTCGTGATCATCAGCTATTATATAATTTAAGTTTTACTTAATAGAAATAAATGATACATTGTATTACTAGTGAATTAAAATATTTTCAAAACAAATTATCTGTATTTCCTCATACTTAAATTTTCTGAGAACGTCCTTGGTCCATTTACTTTTTGTACTCTTAATACCATTCTTACAAAGCTGACTGAGATCTTTGGGTACTCTAAATAGCACTATAGTCTGTCATTGTTGATATAAACATATTTTCTAATAGCCTGCTTTAATTTTTTCATTTGTTTGTTTTCTACATTTTTATTATGAGTATTTTGAAATTTCTTTGCAATTTATTCCTTTGTAATTTCTTCAGTTGCTTCAATTTTTAAAAAGTTCTCATTTTTCCCAATATTTGAGATTCTATTTTATTTTTGCCTGTTTTTCAGTGATTTGATTTCTCAGCTTAATCTCTTATCCATATGGAGATTATTTTTAGTACATAGGAAGGAAGGAATACAGCAATTTTCCTCACTCCCAATATTTATTAAATAATGTTTCATTTCCTCATTGCTCATGAT
>JAQZBX010027369.1:0-28465 GCA_029593785.1 Cabassous unicinctus
ACCACGTCAGTAGGGCATTGAGCCCCACCCCTTGGTGGGTGGGGGAATCAAATATAAAAGGCATGGCAAAGGACAGAAGGAGTGGTTCTGATGTTGGAGTCTTGAGCTGGAGTCCCGGGAAGTAAGAGAGCTTGGTCATGAGGAAAGAGAGAAGGCCCCGGGAAAAGACATGAGCCGTTTGCCTGAGAGTCTACAGTTGGCCTTGTGGAGAGAGGCAAAGCCTAGAGAACCTCATAGTCTACGCTGACCTTGTGGAGGAAACAGAGGAATTGAACCTGGAGAGAAACAGAGCCCTTGGAAGAGTAGAACCCAAGAAGCCCGAACCCTGGCAAATGTCGGCAGTTGTCTTGCTCCAACATGTGGCAATGGACTTTGGTGAGGGAAGAAACTTATGCTTTATGGCCTGGTAACTGTGGACTTCTACCCCAAATAAATACCTTTTACAAAGACCCACCAATTTATGGTATTTTGCATCAGCACCCCTTTGGCTGACTAATACACCGACTGAAAGTGAAAGGTTGGAAAAAGATACTCCACGTGAATAGTAACCAGAAAACAGCATGGGTAGCTATACTAATATCAGACAAAACAGTGCATGGAGAATCACTCAATAAATGAGAGAATACTGAATTCCCATCCTGGAGAGCTCCGCCACATTCCTTAAGGAGCAGCAAAAGTCCCCCAAATGCAGGGGCAGTGACTGGCAAAGGAGGGTGATCCACTAATGGGCCCTTGATACTGATGACTAGCCTTATGAGTCTTTGCTATTGAAATTGAAACTTAGCCTATTGTTATGGGGTGCCTAAGTGTTGCCTCCTGAGAGTCTCCTTGTTGCTCAAATGTGGCTTCTCTCTAAGCCAAACTCAGCATATGAATGTATTACCTTCCCCCCAGCATGGGACATGACTCCTGAGGATGAGCCTCCCTGGCACCGAAGGATTGCTACCAAGTGCCAACTGGCAATGCAACTGGAAAAAGACCTTGAATAAAAGGGGGAAAAGGTAAAGACAAATGAGTTTATATGCCTAAGAGACTTCAAAATGAGTCGGGAGTTCATCCCAGAGGTAATGATTATGCACATCTCAGTAGGATCTCATAGAATTCCTAAGTGGAATCTCATAGATTCCAAATAGTGGGGCTCCTGAGGGCTCTGGAGACACCCAGGTCCTATGTCAGGCCAGATAGCTCCAGAGTTTGGTGCCTTGCCAGTGGGCCCTACTTTGGAGTTTGTGCTCCTGAGAGTGACAGAGTTGGACTCAACTATGTCTTCCCTGAACATGGCTCATCTGTCCCTTCTCTTCAAACTTATACTTTGTGCTGGAGTTTGTAGGTGTACGTCCAGCGACTTGAGTCTTTGGGCCAGCTGGGCCCAGAAACCTATGGAAAAGCAGCTCCTACTCTACAGCTCATTGGACTCACCCAGGACAACAGGTGGGGAGATGATGATGGACAACAACCATCCCAGGGAATGGAGAGAGTCTGCAGCTGCAAGCAAGATAATCCATCCATCTTCCCCATGGGTTATAAACCCCCTCTCAATTGTAGGTGGAATGGACATCACCATTCCAGACTCCTCAGGATGGGGGAAAGAGCAATGGACTAGAGTTGACTTACTGGTATTCTGTTGTAGACATATTGTGATTCAAGCAAAGGAAGAAATTACAACATTGATGTGGAGCCAGTGGCCACTGGATGCTTTCGGGGCAGGGAGAGGAAAAAGCAGTTGTAATATGGTTTTTTTTTCGGGTCTTGGGAATTGTCCTGACTCACATTGCAATGACAGATTTAGGCCATTTTACATCATCATATAACATGCAGAACTGTGTGGGAGAAAGTGTGGTCTACAATGTGACCTATGGTCCATGCTTAATGGCAAAGCCCCAGAATGTGTTTACCAATTGCAGTTAATGTGCCACACTAATGAGGTATGTTTGTGTGGGAGGTTGTGGGAGGTGTGGAAGGTGGGGCATATGGGAATCCCTATATTTTTTGTGTAACATTTATGTAATCTAAGTATCTTTTAAAAAAAGTTTTTAAATTTAAAAAAGTTATAAGAGATATTGAAGGCCATTATATATTAATAAAAGGGACAATCCACCAGGAAGGTATAAGAGTCATAAATATCTATGCACCTAACCAGGGTGCCCAAAATACATGAGGCAAACTCTGGCAAAACTGAAGGGAGAAATAGAGATTTCTACAATAATTGTTGAAGACTTCAACACCCCACTCACATCATTTACTAAACACATTTTATGAAGCCAACATCACCCTAATACCAAAGCCAGATAAAGATACTACAAGAAAAGGAAATTACAGGCCAATCTCTCTAATGAACATAGATGCAAAAATTCTCAACAAAATACTTGCAAATCAAATCCAACAACATATCAAAAGACTTCTACATCATGACCAAGTGGGATTTATTCCTGGTATGCAAGACTGGTTCAACATAATAAAATCAATCAATGTATTACACCACATTAACAAATTGAAGGAGGAAAAACACATGATCATATCAATCGATGCAGAAAAGGCATTTGACAAAATCCAGCATCCTTTTTTGATAAAAGCACTTCAAAAGATAGGAATAGAGGGAAAATTTCTTAATATGATTAAAGGCATATATGAAAAATCCACAGCCAACATCATACTCAATGGGGAAAGGTTGAAAGCTTTCCCTCTAAGATTGAGAACAAGACAGGGATGCCCCCGTCACCATTGTTATTCAATATTGTACTAGAAGTTCTAGCTAAGGCAATTAGACAAGAAAAAAAAATTAAAGGCATCCAAATAGGAAAAGAGGAAGTAAAACTCTCACAGTTTGTGAATGACATGATCCTGTCCTTAGAAAATCCTGAAGTATCCACAACAAACTACTTGAGTTAATAAATGAGTTCAGCAAAGTGGCCGGATAAAAGATCAACATGCAAAAATCAGTAATGTTTTTGTACACTAGCACTGAACAATCTGAAGAGGAAATCAGGGGGGAAATTCCATTTACAATAGCAACAAAAAGACTTAAATACCTAGGAGTTAATTTAACGAAAGAAGTACAGGATCTATATGCAGAAAACTACAAAACAATGCTAAAAAGAAATTTTTAAAGGCCTAAACAAATCGACAGACATTCCATGTTCATGGAATGGAAGAAGAAATATTGTGAAGTTGTCAATCTTACCCAAACTGATTTATAGATTCAATGCAATACCAATGAAAATCCCAACAGCTTACTTGACAGAATTAGAGAACACAATTACCAAATTCAGTTGGAAGGGTAAGTGCACCCAAATAGCCAAAAACATTCTAAAAAAGAAGAGCAATGTGGGAGGAATTTCACTGCCTGACCTTGAAATATATTACAAAGCTACAGTGGTCCAAACAGCTTGGTACTGGCATGAAGATAGACACATCAATCAGTGGAATAGAATTGAGAACCCAGAAATAAACCCTCACCTATACAGTCAACTGGTTTTTGACAAACCTACCAAGTCTATGTTAATGGGACAAAACAGTCTCTTCAACAAAAGGTGTTTGGAGAACTTGATATTTATAGCCAAAAGAATGAAAGGGGACCCCTATCTCACCTATACAAGAATCAACTCAAAATGGATCAAAGATCTAAATATAAAAACCAGGACCATAAAACTACTAGAAGAAAATGTAGGGAAACATCTTCAAGACCTTGTAGGAGATGGTGGTTTCTTGGTCCTTACACCCAAAGCATGTGCAACAAAAGAAAAAATAGATAAATGGGACCTCCTCAAAATTAAACACTTTTGCACCTCACAGTACCTTGTCAAAAGGGTGAAAAGGCAGCCAACTCAATGGGAAAAAATATTTGGAAATCACATATCTGATAAGGGTTTAATATCCAGATATATAAAGAGATGTTACAACTCAACAATAAAAAGACAAACGACCCAATTAAAAAATGGGCGAAAGGCTTGAATTTTAGGCATTTATCCAAAGAAGAAATACAAATGGCAAAAAAACACATGAAGAAATGCTCAACATCACTTATGATTAGGGAAATGCAAATCAAAACTACAATGAGATATCATTTCACACCTATCAGGATGGCCACTATGAAAAAGACAGAGAACTACAAGTGTTGGAGAGGATGTGGAGAGATAGGAACACTTATTCACTGTTGTTGGGAATGCAGAATAGTACAGCCACTGTGGAGGACTTTTTGGCAGTTTCTAAAGAAGTTGAATATAGACCTGCCACTTGACCCAGCAATACCAGTGCTGGGTATATACCCAGAAGAACTGAGAGCAGTGACACGAATAGACATCTGTACACTGATGTTCATAGTGACATTATTCACCATTGCCAAAAGTTGGAAACAACCCAGGTGTCCATCAACAGAAAAATGGATAAACAAACTGTGGTCTATTCACACGATGGAATACTATGCAGCTGTAAGAAGAAATGAAGTCATAAAGCATATGACAACATGGATGAACCTGGAGGACATTATGCTGAGTGAAGCAAGCCAGACACAAAAGGACAAATACTGTATGATTGTGTTACTATGAACCAAATATATTGTGTAACATATTGTTTGATTCAAAAAAAAAATTATATGTATCCAGTACATTTAATTGAGAAATGTATGTATTTATTCATCTGTTTACTTTTTAGTTTTTAATTGTTTATATTTTCAATTGTTAAATGTACAAAATAAAATTTTAAAAATGCATTATTAAAAAAAAAAGAAATATAGGTGATCCCATATACCCCATCCCCTCCCCAATCCCACACTCTCCCACATTAACAACATCTTTCATTAGTGTGGTACATTTGTTACAATTGATGAACACACTGAAGTATTGCTACTAACCATGGGCTATAGTTTACATTATACTTTACACTTTGCCCCACACAATTTTATAGGTTTTGGCAAAATGTATAAAGGCCTGTATCCATCATTGCAATGTCATGCAGGACAATTCCAACGTTCCCAAAATGCCCCCATGTTACACCTATTCTTTCCTTTCCCTTCCCTCAGAATCTCTGGTGGCCACTGCCTTTATAGCAATGATACAAGGTCTTCCACTGCTAGAATAATAATGTCTACTTTAGTCCATAGTTACATTCCCTCCTTATGTTTGTTCATACATCAATCTTGAGGATGTGGGTATGGTGATGCTCACTCTGTTTCTGATTGAGAGGGGGCTTAGATTAGGATTCTATCTTTTTATTATTACTCTTAGTCTTTTTGAGAAAGCAACTTTTTCTTTGTTGAAATAGGAAATGATTGTTTTCTGCTATATTAATTCTTACTGTTCTATTTCTTATTTGCTCTTTACTACTTTCTTTTAGTTTCATATGCTGTTCTTTATCTAGCTTCTTAATATGTGTAGCAGTTTGATATTATTGATGAATTCCAAAAAGAAATATTGGATTATGTTTACAAACTGGTCTTTTCCTCTGGGCGTATGTGGCAGTTTGATATAGTTATGAATTCCAAAAACAGATATTAGATTATGCTTGCAAACTGGTCTGTTCATCTGGGCATAATTAAGTTATGATTAGGGTTTTGATTGGGCCACGTCAGTAGGGCGTTGGTCCCCACCTCTTGGTGGGTGGGGAATCAAAGATAAAAGACATGACAAAGGACAGAGTTGGAGTTTTTGAGTTAGTTGGAGTTTTGATGTTGGAGTCTTGAGCTGGAGCCCTGGGAAGTAAGCACACAGGGGAGCCTGGTTGTGAGGAAGGAGAGAAGGCCCTGGGAAAAGAGACGAGCTGTTCACCTGACAAATCACAGCTGGCCTTGTGGAGAGAGGCAAAGCCTAGAGAGCCTCATAGTCTACAGCTGACCTTGTGGAGACAGAGCACAGCAGCTGAACCTGGAGAGAAATGGAGCCCTGGGAAGAGAGGAACCAAAGAAGCCTGAACTCTATGCAGACGTTGGCAGCCATCTTGCTCCAATATGTGGCAAGAGACATTGGTGAGGGAAGTACCTTATGCTTTAAGGCGTGGTAACTTTGGGCTTCTACCCCAAATAAATACCCTTTATAAAAGCCAACAGATTTCTGGTATTTTGCATGGGCACCCCTTTGGCTGACTAATACAGCATATTAGAGTATATTGGATTCACAGGTTTTACTGTTACTTGACTAAATTATGATTAGGACTTTGATTGGGCTATGCCATTAAGGTGTTGGGTTCCTGCTCCTTGGTGGGTGGGGACTCACAGCTAAAAGACATGGCAAAGGACAGAGTTGGAGTTTTTGATGCTGGAGTTTTGAGCTGGAGCCCAGCAAGTAAGCACACAGAGGAGCAAAGCAGCTGAGCCTGGAAAGAATTGAACCCTGAGGAGAGAGAGAGAGCCAGTTGCCTGAATAGTCTACAGATGGCCTTGTGGAGAGAGGCAAAGCCTAGAGAGCCTCAAAGTCTACACCTGACCTTGTGGGGAAAACAGAGGAGCTGAGCCCAGAGAGAAATGAGCCCTGGGAAGAGAGGAACCCAGGAAGCCTGGACCCTGGCAGACACTGGCAGTCATCTTGTTCCAACATGTGGCAATAGACTTTGGTGAGGGAAGTAACTTATGCTTTATGGCCTGGTAACTGTAAGCTTCTACCTCAAATAAATATCTTTTATAAAAACCAACCGATTTCTGGTATTTTTGCAATTGCAAAAGCACGACCCCACTCTCTGGTACCAAATTCTGTATTAGTCAGCCAAAGGGGTGCTGATGCAAAATACCAGAAACAGGTTGTTTGCAAGACTGACTTGGCTACAGCCACTGTGGATTGTCCAATCTGCCAGTAGCAGAGACCCACTCAGCCCCAGATATGGCACCATTCCTCCAGGTGACCAGTCTGCTACCTGGTGGAAGGTTGACTACATTGGGCCACTTCCACCATGGAAGGGCCAGCAATTTGTTTTAACTGGAATAGACACATACTCTGGATATGGGTTTGCATTTCCTGCACGCAATGTTTCTTCCAAAACTACCATCCGTGGACTTACCGAATGTCTTATCTACCGCCATGGTATTCCATACAGCATTGCTTCTGATTAAGGAACCCATTTCACAGCAAATGATGTGCGGGAATGGGCACATGCCCATGGAATTCACTGGTCTTACCATGTTCCCCATCACCCTGAAGCAGCTGGATTAATAGAACGGTGGAGTGGCCTTTTGAAGACTCAATTATGGTGCAAACTAGGTGGCAATACCTTGCAGGGCTGGGGCAATGTTCTCCAGGAGACTGTGTATGCTCTAAATCAGCGTCCACTCTATGGTGCTGTTTCTCCCATAACCAGGATTCATGGGTCCAGGAATCAAAGGATGGAAATGGGAGTGGCAACACTCACTATTATCCCTAGTGACCTACTAGGAAAATTTTTGCTTCCTGTCCCTGCAACCTTATGCTCTGCTGGTCTACAGGTTTTAGTCCCAAAAGGAGGAGTGTTGCCATCAAAGAACACAACAATGATTGCATTGAACTGGAAGTTAAGACTGCCACCTGGCCACTGTGGGCTCCTCTTACCTGTGAATCAACAAAGAAGGGAAATACTGTACTGGCTGGGTTGATTAATCCTGACTATCAAGGGGAAATAAGACTGCATCTACATAATGGGAGTAAAGAAGAGTTTGCTTGGAATACAGGAGATCATCGAGGGCATCTCCTAGTATTGCCATGCCCTGTGATTGAATTCAATGGAAAATTGCAGCAACCTAATTCCAGCAGGACTAACAATGGCCCAGAATCTTCAGGAATGAAAGTTTGGGTTACTCCCCAGGCAAAAACCATGGCCAGCTGAAGTGCTTGCTGAGGATAATGGGAACATGGAATGGGTAGTGGAAGAAGGTAGTGATAAATATAAACTTCAACCACATGACCAGTTCAGAAAAGAGGACTGTAATTTTCATGAATCTTTCTTCCTTGTTTCATTATGAGTATAATTGTATATGTACACAAAACAATTTTTTTTGTTTCTTCCCCAACCATTTCCCCTATCATATGAAAAGTTATATTAGTTTCATGTCATAATATTTAAGGATGTCAAGTTTAAGAGTGAATAGTACTCAAGGACTTGCACCCTATTCTATAGGGAATTAATGCATTTCCAGTTGTACACGGGAGAGTTGAGCATTGTTAGGTGGATATATATATATATATGCATGTCTGTTATTGTTTTTACTTAGAGACTAAGTATGGTTTACGGTAATGTGTATGGTTACCAAGTTGACAAGGGGCGGACTGTGATGGTTAGGCTAATGTGACAACTCTGCTAGGTAATTGCGCCCAGTTGTTTGGTCAAGCAAACATGAAGCTAATTATAGTACAAGGACATTTATGGACTCTAGTCACCAGTGAGTTTACTGCATACATAGCTGATTACATCTACATCAACCAGGAAGATTGCTCAGCTTTGGACAGTCAAAGTCTCCCAGAAACTCATTAAGTACCTTCATTGGACTTTCATTGGAGCCCCTGCTTTGCAGCCTGCTTGTGGAACCTATACTTGTGCATCCCCATGGTTATATGAGAGACTCTTATAAAATCTCATATTATTGACAGACATCTCTTGCTGATTCTCTTTCCCTAGAGAATCCTGACTAATACAATGTGGAAGCTAAGATCATTGATTTTAATTTTTCCTTCTTTTCTAATATATGCATATAAGGCAATAATTTTCCCTCTAACTATGATTTTAATTGCAACTCTTAAATATGTTGTCATTTTAGTTATCATCCAGTTAAAATTATTTTCTTTCTTCTATTGAAATTTCCTCTTTCATCAATGTTTTATTTAGAAAAGTATTGTTTCTTTTCCAAACATTTGAATATTTTCAAGTTATTTTGTTAATCATTTCTAGCTTTTCTTTTTTAAAAAAACTCTTTCTCCACAGTAGTCAGAGAATATACACATTTATGGAACTTTACATAGTTAATTTTGCCAACTGTCCCATTTCACATGAAAAAAAATGTGTAATCTGTGTTTATTGAGGGTGATGTTTTGTAGATATATTTGGTAGATCAGTTTTTAATTTGTGTTTTTCACCCTTCTTTTTCCTTACTGATTTATTTTTGTTAGCTGGTTCTATTACCTTGTGAGGGCTATGTGTTAAAATCTCCACTCTATTATCTAATGCTCCTTTTAGTTCTACCAATTTCTCTGTTGCATATTTGAGGCTATGTTAAACACATTCAGAACGGTCATATATTCTTGGTGGATTGGCCATTTTATCATTATGAAGTATTCCTCTTTTACTGTGGTAATGTCTGAAAGGCCTACCTTGTCTCATATTGGTGCAGTTCATCAACTTTTTTTTGACTAGTGTTTACATGGCATATCCTTACCCATTCTTTTTTCCTTTTTGGTCTTTTTACATTCTTTCAAGTCATGAGCAATTTTTAAACAACATTGAATTAGATTCTTTGTTTATCTAAATGATGATTTTGGTCTGTTTTGTCTGTCTGCACTTACTATAATTCCAATTATATTGGGGTTTAAATCTTATTATTTGTTTTTAGTTGTCTAAACTCTTTTCCATGTCTTTTTCTTCTCTTTCTTGACTTTACCTGGATTAATCAATTACTTTTACTATTCCACATAACATTTTTTGACTGGTAGGTATGCATTCTTTTATTTGTCTTGCTGTGGTTATACTAGTCATTACAACCTGCATCCTTTTACTACTTCCTGGAAATGCAAGGAACTTAGAGCACTTTAATTCCAATTACACTTCTTGCAGACTCAAGTGCAATATTCGTATATATTATTGCAATGGAGACTTTAAACTTCAAAAGATATTATTTTTGTTGTGTTACTTTATCAATATTCATTTGGGAATACCTTCACACAGATATATGTTTATATTTTGTCCAACTTTTTTCATTCTTCTTGGAGGGAGAATCAGTCTATAATAAACTACTCTGTAATTACTAGAAGGTGACACCCTTAGAATTCTTTCTATATTTTCCCATCATGGGTCAAATCCTATGGAAAACAAGGGTATTTCTGCCTGGATTAACTTGCAGTAAACAAAAACCATTCCCAATACTTTAGGCAGAAAAGGATGTAATACAATAAATAAGAAGCCAACACATCTTGAAACAGGTGGAATATGGGATTCTAGGCCTGATTTCCAAATGACAAAGAAAAATCTACCTCTGGAATGGTCAGTCAGGAGAGCTGCTACCTTAGTAGCAACCAGAAAACTACAACTCATGAAGCTACTATTCTGCTGATTTAAGATGAGTGCCCTAAATGTGATCCAGTCGTTAGGAAACTGCTCCTTCTCCCTTCATAACTGTCTCTTGACAATCATGCAGCTAGTTACAGGACCCCGGATCACTCTGCAGAAAAATCCAACATCTCATTAACTGCACTTGCCAGCAGCAATGGTCAAACCACCAGCCTTATTTCTTCTTTCTAAATCACAGGAAATAGTGAACACAATTTTGAGAGCCCTATCTACAGGAGCACTGGGCATGCCTATGATTTGGTTTTCTAGCCCTTGCAGTATGCAATGGCAGGATGAAGTTGGAATGAATGTTGTGTGCCAATTTGCCATATCCAAATTGATTAAATTATAATGTGTAAGCAAGCTACTTTCCAAATATGAGTCATTATGATTTAGTTCTTCTTAATGCCAACACTCCAAGAGAAGCCATTTAATGAGGCAGTGCTATAGAAAATTAATAAGCCTTCTCCTGTGCAAAATAGCTTTCTTGTCTTTTCAGCCTGAATACCTTATTACTGACTAAGATTTTTTGGCTGCACCTCCAAATTTGCAGGGCAGGGTTCTAGTCATCATAAAACAAGAATAGTTATTCTTGTGAAGTGACAATGCTATGAAGCCTACATAGGGTGAAGACTGTAACACAAGACACCAAAAACTCTGGCTGATAAGAAAAGCAAGGCTGTCCCTCCACACCTTCTCAGGTGCTCAGAAGCCAACTGTAATAACTCTGATTAGCAGCATCAGGTATCCAGGAGGAAAATGAAAGTTGCTTTCAGCATTGGAAAGGGAGCCAGAAATCTGTGGACAATTGTGCTGGAAAAGGCACAAGGTTGATCAGCTCCTGACACAGAGCCGGTTTGCCCCAAGGCCAACGGGGATAGTTCAGAGGTTTTGTATTTTTCCATCAACAAACGACAGGACTTTTGTGCTGCATTTAACCAGCTCTGAATTATGGTGATTGCAACCGAGCATGCTCAGACCTTGGACTATGTTCTGAAGTTTCAATCCACCTCCAATTTTGCAGAAAAAGACAAGCAATTGAGCTGGACTGCAGTAGCTGCCTACTCATTTGTACTATAAAAAAAAAGTGATATTGGTTATCCTTGAAAATAAAGGAAATGATAAATACAAATAGAATTTTTCTAACACATTGTAGCTTATTTGTACTACCTCCCTACTTAAATTCTTATCCTTGCAAGCCCATCTAACCATGCACATCCCTCACTTCTAAAACCAACACACATTTAAATGATGACTTCATTCTCAAAGTAGTCAGTGTGATTAGGAAAAGCATTTCTAGCTTGAAGTGTCATTTTTCAAAAATCAATACTTGACAAGGTCAAAACACAAGGTCTTCAAATATGTAGAGACCAATTATTTTTCAGTGATTGTTGTGGTACTCTGAATGAATTCTTGTTCTTTAATTAACAGGAGTGAGATAGGCAGATATATATGTAGTTTGACATAACTGGAAAGGCACCAGAAGCCTCCTGGTAACACATACCATCGCACAAGTCCATTGCCATTTCATTGTGATATTACTAGGGAAAAAGAGGAAAAACAATTGGATAACTATGCTATGTTCCAAAATATATTGTGCATTAAAAGCTATCTTATCTCTTAAATAAAAACAATATGTACAATGAAAAACTAGTCTCTTGAATAGTGACTCAAAATATTTGTCTATCATTTGTTTTTATTTAGCTGTTCCCACATGAAGAATTCAGAACACTTGCAAGGTTATAGCCTCCAGGAATTAGTTTTTATCTTAAATATAATAGAATACACTCATATTTTACCATGGGGAAATTTTTATTATTTTGATCAAACTAAAATTCAGTTTCATATTTGAAATCTTGGGCAAGCTACATTAAAAAAATCTACATTAAAAGTCTTGTGTCATATCTTTATTGCACAATCCTTTACAATTTATCCTTAAAATGTGTTCACAGAAAGTCAAAATAAGATTCCTGATAATGTTCCCAATTGAGCCAATGAAATAGTGAAATATGCCTTCTAATGACCAGTTTCATGGAAATATGCTTTATTCATGTGAAGCCATTTAATGGCATGAGTAAGGAGGAATTTTAAAATTATTCTCCAAAAGAAGGCAGCAAACAGGGAGAAATGCATTACATGAAATTGCAGCTTCTTTTGCTAATAAGTTGATTTGAAAAGAACAAAGTGTTACAGTTTATCTTGAATGTCATGTAATTTAATTCAAGTTTGTCATATTAAGAAACAAAGTAATATTGTTTCTTTTGTTTAAGAAAAAAGATTTGAGAAAAAAGGCATTGATGATTATTATAATGAATTAAATATAGCCATTTTTTTCAAGGAACGCTTTTTTCTTGTGAAGATCTTAAAGACAAAGGAATTCAAACGTCTAATGAGGCATTTCTAGTATACCAAGTTAAACAAAAAGTACCATGTCAGTTCCCAAAGAGGGAAACAAACCTACTATACTACTACTTTCAGCATGAGAATGTAAGTAGTCATGGTATTTGGGGAACAACTGTAAAGTTGCAATTGTCAACATGTGAAATGGATATCATTCTCAATAAATTTACTATCCTTTAAATATATTATTATGTTTACTTAACCAAAATTTTTTGATAAGTTCAATTTATTATTCCTTTAAAAGTTAAGTTCTTTCCTCTTATTCTTTCTGAGTAGTACAGACTACTCTGAATCACCCACTCTTTTTCATATGTAAGCTTGAACCAGTTCTTCTAATATCTACCAAGTACTATAGTCAAATTAAGCAAAAAACAATTCTTTCTTATGTTAACACATTCTGGTGAGCTATATATTGTGTGTAAAAGGTGATACCATCAAAAATAATATCAAATTGCATCACGTGAAGAGTCATCATTCTTTCAAGTAAGTATTGAGCTGTGTACTGACCTAATACTTTTTATCACTTGAAGAATAAGTGAGAGGAATGGTTAAAGTTTGCTCCGTTAAAAATTGCAAAAGTATAAATAATATCAAGTAAGACATATATGAAAGGAAAAATTCCAACTGTTCCTCACAATTTTTATTTCTTTAAATATTAACATTTATAATGATTAGTGAGTAATTAGTATTAATGCTTTGTTCATTAGAAATCAAAGAGCACTTAATATATACAAGACCTTGAGCTGGGTGTTACATGGTTTGCTAAGATAAATCAAATAACCAGTTAGGTTTTTTATAAAAAAATATATTTCCTTGTACTGTGTGCTTTGTTTCTACCTTCTCTTAATTATAATGACAATAATCCTAGTGATTGGGTCTCACTTTATAAATGACCATCAGCAGTCAGCTAGTAACTGTCACCCAAACTGTGTGCAAAATGTGCTAAATGATAGGTGGAAAGAATTGATTCTGCAAGTCTGGTCTTGAAAATCAAAAACTAAGTTACTTAGGACTTAAAATAATTTTGTTATGAGCAAGTCAGCACAAGAGCTGTACTTCTGGCTGCTGATGCTCAGTGCCACTAGCAAAGTCACTCTGTTTTCTCTACTACGTAATTATTCCCCAGTGCCGTTTAGTGAAAATGCATGTATTGTTCTTTTTTTTACAGACAGTTAGTTCTTCAACCTTGGTGTTCTTGAATCTATTGCTATTATTTCCCAACTTTCTTTGTTACCAGGAATTCAAAAACCAAATGTTCTAGTATGTCTTATTTTCCCATATGCTGCTTTAGAATGTGATTGTTCTAATATCTGATCTCAAAACCAATTTCTCTCTTATGAATGTTTCTCCTAGCTAGGTCAGCCACAGTAGGGTTTGGTGTCTCCTTGGCAACCACACGGTCTTAACATTTCTCAGTATCCTTTTACTCCCACTCATCATATTTCACACTATCTTTCTTATCATTAACCTTTGAAATCTCTTCACTTAGACCATATCTTTGTTTTTATATTCTCCATGTTAATTGTCCACATTCTTATAAACATTCTGTATTCTAGTCCTTTAGAGGCAAATCAATTCTAATTGTAGGACAGGGATCAGATACATTCGAGCTACAGTTTCTCTTACCAGTTCCTCTTGTTGGGTTATTAGGTCTTACTATTTCCAATCTAATAGAAGCTTGTTAAATGAGGCTTATACATGACATTCCTATATCAAGGTTCTATTTACCTCTTTTGGTCCCAGATACAAATCTGAAATTTACACAAGCAGTCAAATATTATGAACCTCTATTCTGGGCTTGATACACTGTCTCTAACCAAACTCAGATAGTAGAGTGGAATCACAAAATAAATGTAAGTTTGAATCCTGGCTCAGCTTCTCACCAGCTGTGTGATGTTGGAAAATATACATAACCTCTCTTACCTAAAATAGGAATATAGTATTCTCCTCAAAAAGTGGTTGGGGGGAATTGATTGAAATAATGTAATAAGCAGCCTACTACCAGGCACACAGCTAAGAGATTACTAGATAGTAGCTTTTAAATGAGTAAGGCTCATAGCCACATGGAATAATTTGTCTCTTTTTAAAACAGATTTAGCCCACATCCACATATATTTTATTTCCTAACTCCACCTTCAAGAACCTTATAGAAAAACCATCTATTGGTTAAATAAGCCCTGAATTGTATGTCTTTCATTTCTTGTAATTCTAGAAACTAACTTTATTAATCACTTTCCAAAATACTTCAATATCTTTTACCCAAAGGAAATAAACTACATATAGAATCTGATAGAAACCATGTAAAAATAAATCTTTCATTATAGTGCTTTTTGTAGTTTTTTTTTTTTTGTTTCTCTTATGTTGAAAATTTTGCAGTGTTTACCCAAAGCTAGTGTTTCTAGCTTTGCATATTTAATTTCAAGTACTCCCATACTTCATGTAGTAGCAAGTATTATAATTTCTTCTTCTCTGGGTCTTTGGACTTTACATGGCAATATTACTTTAGAGTTTTGGGGTAGACACATCATAACATGAAGAAGTATGTGTGAATGGAAAGGACATATTCCCTAATCCCCTGATTCTTCTATAGCTACTGACAGCCTGTGGTTCTTCACTAAGCCTCCAACTCATCTCTTTTTGTGCTGAGTCAATCATAACTAACATACTGTTAGGTTTAGTTTTTATGTTGGATTTATGTGCAACGTCAGAAATTGCAATTTATGTGCAACAAATTCAGAAACTAATTGATCCATTTTTCTGGAAATCTCAGTTCTCTATAAGAATATGTCATACCGTGTGCCATCATTTCTTCTAGCTTACCCATGAATGTGCAACATTCTGCTCCATGTGTCGATTTAAAAGGATTCCGCCCCACTCATCTCCTTTATGTATCGACATCTTTTGTATTTCTATTTTCTCCTCTCTTCATTGGATGATGTCTGTCAGTGATCTCTAGAAAGAACTGGTATCAGGGTTAATTATTTCAGCCTGCTTTCCCAAGGCTGGAATGTTCTGAAATGCTTAGCCTTTGACCTCTTATACGTGGCCTTTGTAATTATTATTCCAGTCACCTACATGTGATCTACATTGTTCATTTTAATTGATGCTACATCTTGAGTACAGGTAATAATTTTGTAACCTTCATTTTTTTTCACCTTAACACTTATCCACAGTGTGAAGTTATAATTTATGTCAGGTATATATCTTCTGCTACTGAGGTACCATTATTTTATTTTTATCTTATTTTTTTCTTTCCAAAACCAAATGTAAGTGGCTAAAAAGCCCTAATAACAGACACGTTTTTTGATAAGCAATTCCACTTCTAGGAATACAATGGAAATAAAAGAAATCAACCGCATAAAGACTTTGTTATGGGAATATTCATTACAGCATTGCTAATAATGACAAAATTTTGAAGCAACCCACATGGCTAAACAAATGGATTGTTCAAATAATTAGAGAATAACATTATAATAAGAAATATAATGAGATAATTAAGATAATAAAAATTAATAATGACTAATGAGTACTCAACATATACTAGGCACTGTGTTAGGTACTTTTTGCACAATCCTATTTGACTCACACATCAGTGCTAATGAGATAGGTACTTTTAAAATAAACATTGTATTGATAAGGCAATTAAATTGTAGAGAAGATGCACGTAACTTAAGCAAGATCACACAAGTAGTAAGTAGAATTTAATTCCAGAATTTCTGACTACAGGACCCACAGTCTTGAACTTTTAGAATTTGTATTAGAGAGAAAAATATTAATGATAGGCTATAAGTGAGAAGTGTTAATACATGAAATTAAAAGTAACATAATGGATTAATTCTCTATGAACAACACTAGATGAATGGATAGATAGATGGAGCGATAGAAAAATGTTAGTAGTGGTGGGTGATTGTCTGAGAAAATATTTTACTTCTATTTTAATTAGTTATATTTTCTAATGTACCATATTTTACATAAATTACTATATAATAAAACAATGCATGTTGAAATTAAAAGCAAGAAAAGAAATACACAAGCCATGTTGTTCAATATAAATTTAAATATAAATCTACTTTTCCTAACTATTTTCCTTTATAGTCACAGTTTTAAAATCCTTTTCAAAGCAAATATTCTTGGTAATACTGTAAAAGGGCTCAATGCCATGAACGTAGTTTTCCACTCCATTTCTGTGCAATACTATAAATATTTATCATTCTTAGTGACTATGTCCCCCATTTTATAACAACCAATTAAACACCTCTTTGGATGTACATCAAGTATACTTTCTACTTTAAAGTAAACAAAGTAAAATGTCTACTCCCTTGTGATTTTATGTCTACCACAACTAGACTCAGTAACCACTTTTTCTTTCTAAAATTCACTATAATTATCCTTCAGAAATATTTTATAGTTCCAATCCCACCAATCTTTAATCGTTGGTCATATTTTTATTGAAATTTCTTATATGTATTTGCTTCATTGAGACGTTTCTGACAAAAGTGAATAGAAATAACCTGAAACTTCATTACCTTTCCTCTTTTCAATATTGTTAAATGCTTTAATTATTCAAATAACTTTCATGGACTTTCCTTCTCTTACTTTTGCCACTTAGCATAACACTGTCTTCCAAAATAAATTAAATACATTTCTAACATGGAAGGAAGACTAGCTAATTTAAGAAGCAACATTCCATTAACACATCTTCTACTATGAGTTATAAATTAACCCAAAGCCTTGCATTTTCAGTGTAAAATATAAAAAAGTTAAAAACAAACAGGCCAACATGCCTTTATTTCTCCTTTTCATTATTCCCATAAGAATATTTTTTTCTTTTGGCAATCTATTACTATATTCCTAATATTTGAAGTTTACAGTAGACATGGTGAAAAAACACTGTATAAAAAACAAGGGATTTGAATTTCATTTCTCTCATTGTTTCTTTGCCTTTTGAACTAATTATTTGACCAAAAATGGAAATATCAGACTTCTTTACCTTAAAGAATTGTTTTACTTCCCAAGGAGATAATGGATGTGAAAAATAAATGGTATAGTACTATCTATCTAGCACCTAATCAGATTTTTCTCTTGGGTTCCATATACCTCTGTCCATCTGCTTGCTAGACATCTCTACTTAGATTGTAGGCATCTAATGCAACATTTTTAAATAAAAGTTACCTTTTCTCAAGGCAGGCTCTCTTCATGTAACCTCCATTTTAGAAAATGATAACTTTGTCACTCTGTTCCCCAAATCAGAAATCTCAAATCTATCCTATATTCTTTCACCTCATCTTCTAAGCTGGATCTTTTAAATTCTATGTCTTCAATATATTCCCCTATTCTTAAGTTTGGAACACAGACACTCTGCCTGGCATTTTATGCCTACTTATCTGTTCTTTTCCTTTGTCTTCTCTTTGACTGGAAAGCATGTTGTAGATGAGAAATGTGAGTCATCATTGTGGATGATATTGTTATTTGCCATGTCTCCTTCCATTCATTCAGCAACTTTTTATTGAGTTTATGGCATTCTAGTCACTGAGCATACACTGATTAATAAGACAGACAAAGACTCCCATCCTCAAGGACAATCAAGATGTTCTCTTTAGCATACGTTCTCAGGTGGGGAGAGAAATACCAGATACTCATGGGTGCAACATAAACAAATATAAAGCAGGATGAAGTGACAAAGAGTGACTGGCTGCGTATCTACTTTAGATGAGTGATCAGGATGGAATGTTTGGACTGATATCTGCATGATAAGGAGGAGGCAAGAATGAGCAAGGACAAGATGAAAACTCACAGAACTTAAGGGAAGAGGGTAAGAGGGAGTATCTTATAAGAAGTCCAAGTGGGATTTGGGACCAGATCATGCAGGAATTTTTACACCAGGATGTTTGAATTTGATTAATTAGTTTGCTTTCAATTTTATTTTAAATGCCATCAGAAGCCATTGGAGTGTTCATATAATTGAAGAAATCACTTTGGCTCCTGCAGAGAATGGATTTTAAAGGGATAAGGAAGAACAGGAGACTGTTGTGAGAGTCCACACAAGAGATGTGGATGGCTAGGATTGTGGTGGTAGGGGTGAAGATGGAGATGAATGCATGGATCCCAGTATGGTTGAGCACACTACCTAGCACATGATAGGTTTGAGGTAAATAATCCTTGAGTGAATGAATGGATGAATGAATGCAAAATTTACTAAAACCAAATCCTTGTCCTGAGCCAGCATAATTTTGGACATAAATGTATGCAAAAATTGTAATCAGAATTATTTTTAGTATTATTTTCATTGTGTGAATATTGGACAAATAGAAAAGGTTTGAATTCAATCCATTAATCCCCATGTTCTTGTGGAAAGATAAACAAATCTTTTATTTTTTTAGGTCAAGAAAAATCAAGATTAATGTTCAGATTCTACAATAAAATTGCAACAGATATCCACAAGATCTTAGAGTCAAATGGATAGTAAGCATGTCGTAACATTACTATAGTATAACTTGATATCTATTTTAACTGACAGTTGTTTTACTCTTACAAAATATCTTTTTAAAAGCTAGTAATGGGACAAATTATCATGAAAAGAGCAATATAAATGCAAACAAAAGAAAAGGGAAACTTACTGTTTAGCTTTACAGAAATAATGATGTTAGGTTTTATTAAGCTCTTACTATGTGTTAGAACCTGGGCAAAGCACTTATTTTTGCATTGTATCGCTTAAATAAATATTGACTTGTAATTTGTACAGTTTTAAGTATCTAACTTAAATTCTAAGCAAAAAAATATTTACTTTAACAAATGGTAATTCTTTATATAAGTGAATTTATTAATTTGTCCAAATGTACATTGAAACATAATGATGAAAAGTTTCATTCCAGAATAAAAAAAATTTCAAATCATTAAACAAACATACAAATATGGCTAAATGGTTGATGAGCATTTACTCCAATCACTTATTTTTGTAACCTTAAATTTAAAGTATTTATCCTTCTTTACAAGTGATAACGAAGATACATGGCAAAAATTTGAAAGTAACTATTAGTATTACTAGTCCTTTCCTGATTATTCTTAATGTTCTAGGAGTCAATGAGTGTTAAGATCCAAGGAGTGACCTATTTTGATCATGTGCAAAATGATTAGGGAGTAATATATTGAAGTAAGAGTAACTGCTGTGTTTCTATAGGATTCAGACTACCATGCAACTCAACTGCCTAAGGACAAATGCTGTTATTTCAGTAAAATCTTAAATCTTGGGCTCAGACATGGTCAGAATATGAACTTGGCTATATACCACAATTTGACGAGTGTTGGGGAGAAGTCCTTCCCACCCCCTAATACGGAAATATCTTCCCCATCTGCTTTGCTACAGTCCCTAAAAAGCCCAATGCATCATCCTTTGGAGTTAAGTTATTAGTTTTACTGTTAAAAACGATTGCCATTTTGTTACCTTTGCCAATCATACAGCAGGATGGATAAGAGAGGTGGGCTAAGGGTTATTGGGCAATATGCAAAACTTTTCTTGTTGTTCAAAAGAGCAGCAGATTTGGTGTCAACTGTTTTGTGTTGAACAAGCTGTTTACTTCTCTGACCCTCCTATTGCAAAATGTGCAAAAGAATAGATTTGTCACAGAGTTGTTCTGTGAGGATTAAATGTAACGAATAAGTATTTATGAACTGTATAGTGTTTTATATAGAGAGCTAATTCACTTAATTTTTAACGCTCTGGATGGCTCATAGACTTGGGGAGAGGATTCAAGTGCACCAGTTGCCTGGTAATGGTACAGGTAAAATGAGTAACATGACATCATAGAGAAAGGAGCAAACAAGCCACATTTTGATGATCTCACTATTTTGTAGGAGGCTGGCCATGAATGATGGCATTGAAAGTTTGATAAGCATATCATAAGATGGAACTACCTTAAATTCTCTGGTGATTCTGGTCTGTCCTTTAGATTTCAGATGGCATTGTTCCCAGACAAGCTACTCATCCTGTTCCTAAAAACTCCAGAAAAAGGGCTTTCTGTCTTTGTAAAACATCCAGGGTTTGCCAGCCATAGCCACATGAAAATCCTTCCAAATATCTCACTGCATTCCTGCTGCAGTTGGCCTGACCGTCCCCTTATTGGGGATGGAAAAATACAAATGGGACTTGCTTAAAAGAAATCCATTATAAATGTTGAACAAAAATGATGAAACTGATGATTCACTTTCCAAACGCTTTTTTTTCTTCTTGAATTTTTACTTATTCTATTGCTAAATAAAATACAGCCTTTGATCTATTTATAAGATAATAAGGTATCAAAAGTCAAACATATACATAATTAAATGAAAATAAAATAATGCTGTGGTCAATTTTTTAATGTTTTGGTGGCAAAAGGTTTAGATTGCTGAAGTCACTTTTAAACAATTTTAATTAGCCATAGTAATTGGAGAATCTAGAAAGGAGGAACCACAGTGGGGGGTGGGTATGGAATTAGAGAAAGAAGGGGAAGGAAGGAAGAAAAGAGAGGGCCAGGAGGCTTGTAAAATTGAAAATTGAAAATTACTTGCAGATTGAAAAATAGAAAAATCTAGGTGTCTGAATTGCACTGAGATGTACAGAGAAATTAACTGACTCTATATAGAATGAAAAACAACTTTGTTTAAAGGAACATTAGAAAGTCTTATTTCTGTTGTTTTTAAAAACTCAGAAACAAAAATGTTAACAATAGTTGGTAATATCTTAAAAGAGTGAAATATAATACATTTCCTACATTCATTGTATGCATTAATTTCTTTTAATAATTTATAAAATGATAAGAATAATGCTTCAAAAGAGCATTTTATTATCACTCAGGCAGATTAAAATACTTTAGAGTGCATTAGGCAATTAAGTAAGCAATAAACTGCTTACTTGGGGGCAAATAAACATTTGGGCAACTAGACTATTAAAAAGCTAATGAGCACTTTAGAGCACTGCCTGGCACCCTAAGGGATGCTTCTGAAGTGATAAATAATAGCTAATATTTATTGAGTGCTTAGATATTCCAGGCACTGTAAAGTGCTTTAAAAGTATTAACTTATTTATTTCTCACAACAGCCCTATGATGGAAGTACCATTATTCTTCTTATGTTCTAGATGTGGAAACTAAGGTCAGAGAGGCTAGGGAAGTTGCCAAATGTAAAACAGCCAGGAAGGGGCAGAGCCAGGAATGGAAAGCAGGTAGTCGGTCTCGGAGATTTCTCTCTTAACCACTGGTTAGTGAGACCAGGAGCAGATGTCAGTTAAATGATAAACAGCAAATGAGCAGAGGAGATAAATTCATCATTTCCTGCCATGCAAAGTTAGAGGATGTGATAATGCAATCTACTTTTCTTGCATTTGGCAAAGGGAATTATGAATATGCAATGATTAGCACTGAAAAGAGCTATGTCCTCAAAAAATGATGAATTGCAGAAGCTAACCCTCCTTATATCCTAATAAGAGGGGTCTGTGCAGTTTAAAAACATATCCTTCAGTTTGTTTCAAATTAAATATTATACGATGCAAAAAAATGTGTTGATCATTTTCTGAGAGTAGAGGTCACATTATGTGGCAATATGACAGAACGTGGCATCGTATTTTTCAGTTGATAACTTGAAGGATCATTTGAGATAATTCAGTCCTTTCCCTTCACTTTAGAGAGGAAGAACCCCAAAACCCAGCATTAAAGTCACACAGTGAGCAGGCATGATTAAAACCTAGGCTTTCACAAGCGTGTTTACTATTTCCAGACAGCTCTCAGAGATACACTGGATGCACTGGATACACACACCCCCTCCCCATTTCCTCCTGCCCTATCCTCTGAATACTATGTTTGCTCCAAGAAAGCAAAATGAAGAGAAAAGCTTCGGGATGGAATTTCACTCCTCTCAAGAGGTGTCAGAAAGTCATGAAATCTGGGTAGGATTATCCCCCTGCTGACAGGCAAGGGATGATATTTGCTATTGTGGATATGGTTGTCTGACATGACTAGTGACTCCCTAGGGCTATTTAATATTTCTTAAATAAAGAGTCTTTAGAATACATTGCCCAGGATGGGTTGCCATGGAAACAGAGGAGTCAGCATTGCAGTCGTTTAGTAAAAGATTGCATCTATTTGTGCATCTTCTAAAATATGGTTGGCTTAGAATCTCAGAACAGCACCTCTGCCTCAGATGTAGTTGACATTAACCTTTGTTTCAACAAGTCATCTTTTATCTGTTACTATGCAATAAATGATGCTAAGGCAGTCTAGAAAAAAATACTGTATCGATTGCTAAACTGACAAGTCTCACCATAGAGCTTGAGATAAAGATGCCTGTGCACAGAAGCCAAAAAGGCATCTTATAGACCCCTTCCCCTCTCGCCATCCTTCCAAATTCAGCTATAGCGATCTCTCAGTTTCCAAGTCAATGATGGTGTATAAAGAAGAAAGTACCCAAGGAAGGAAGGAAGAGAGAGAGGGAAGAATGAAGGAGAGATAGCAGGAGAGATGGGGCCAGGATGACTTGCAAAAATGAAACTCACAATATCAAGTGCAAGCAAGGAGGGGACCAGTGGGAGCTCTTATGTACGGCTGGTGGTAGCCTTTTTGCAAAACGATATAATATTCCTAGTGAATTTGAAAGATGCATTTTCACTCCTTGGAATATGCTCAAGACACCCTCGCACATGTGTACCCGGAGACATGTACAAGAACATTCCTGACAGCCCTGGGTGTTATAGGAAAATACTGGAGACTCCATATACATTAGCATGGATGATTCTCACAAACTAATATTGAACGAGCCATAGAAGGATAAATGCAGTAAGAATTTAAAATATTCAAAACTAGAAAAAAAAAAACTCACTCAAGGAAACATATACAAATGATGAAATTATAAAGAAGAATAAGGGAATCATTAACACAAAATCAAGCATTGGGTTTATGTGTTGAGAAGAGGGGGGCATTTGGATGGGGAGAATAACACAGGTGCTGATAATGCTTTTTTACTTTTTAAACTATGCATATCCTTATATACATTCTGAAATTACTGAAAAAAAAATAAAAATGTAATGATAAAAAATGAAACATAGACATTCCCATGCAATCTTGAATCATTTTAATCATTTTTATCTTTCTCACTCAACAAAGAATTTGATGGATAAATGGACATGGTTATCAGCAAAATTAAAATAATAGCACTTGCATAGAATTCTACAATTTATGAACAACTTTCATAACACTTTTAGGTAGATTTGATTATATTTGAATGACAATCAAAAAATGGAGATCATATATAACATGTCCAAGGAAACAGCTAGAAAATGAATAAATGGAAACTCTGGTTTTGAGACTCAGTGGCTTGATAATCTTCTTATAGTACTGTAGCAAACTCTCACACCTATTCTTGGTACCTTCTTACATGTTGCCCCCAGAATTGAGTACAGACTTCTTAAATAGACTCATTTGGCTGCTCCTGTTTCTCATCTCATCTCTCCCCATTCCCCATCTCAACTTCCATTCTCCATTGCTCACAATTTCCTTAAAATCTTGAGCTCTCTCACATACCCAGGTCTTTGCACATCTTATTTCCCCTGTCTGTGATGCATGATCAAATCACACCTTCCCTGCAGCCCTTTTAGTTTGCTCTTCCCTCTTTACTCTTCAAGTCTGAAGTTTAGGTCCCCATGATTAGGTCAGGTGCTCTCACAGTATCCTTCACGGCAACTTACTTTCAGGTTATTTATTTGTATCAACCACTAACTTGTAAGTTCCTTTGACACGAGTTGTGTCTTGTTTATTGTCTTTTTCCTAGCACCTAGATCAGTGGATGTGTTGGCTATTGTCACAACGAGACTGCAAAACAAAGCACCACAGTATTCAGTGGCTTAAAGCAACAATCATTTGTTCTTGCTCATGCACTTGCAGGTGTGCTGGGGTTTGGCTAATCTGGGGTTAGCTCAAAAATGCGGACTGAATCCACATCAGCTTTGTGTGTCTCTCTCATTTCTCTGGACCTGTGTACTAGCTGGGCCATGCTCCTCTTATAGTTGCTACAGAAGGACAATAGCATGTGCAAACACCTTTCAAGCCATTATTTGCCTCAGGTCTGCTAGTATCCTATTGGCCAAAGCAAGTCACATAATCAAGCCCAAAATCAAGGGGCAGGAAAGAACACTGCCGTTAGTGGAAGAAACTTCAAAGGCACTTGGCAAAGGGTGTAGATAAAAGGAGTCGTGAAGAATTGGGGCCAATAATTAAATATATCACACCTAGTGTCTGGCATACACAAGAGGGCTCCTAAGCAACAGTGTTGAGATGGCAAAGTTTGGTTTTGCTGCTTCATTGCCTTCCCTTTCATGGGCTGCTTCCCCAATCATAGAACCCTTTCTCTCTAACTCAGCCTTTTCTCCAACCTGCACCTACCCTAGACTTTTTACTTATGCCTAGCCAGAACTACTTCCTGTCAAAGTATGACCTCTTGTTCAACTTTGTGCATTTTAATGGTTGACTTTATAAGTTATTAATAGACTTAGATAGGTTGGTGGTGGTGATAATTGAGTTATCAAATAACCTTGCCTAAAGCTCCTTAAATACCTCACCAGTACTGATACATACTTTAGGGATAGTAGGATTAAGCCACCAATATTCCTTGTCCACTGTCTTTTCGGGCTACAATTATTTCATCACAAATTGTAAATCTGGCTCATTTACCCCTAATAATAAAGACAAAGATTCATTTTCCACTCGTTTATTCATCCTGTCGCATTCAGATAGACAAAGAAAAAGTGGATAAAAAAGGAATAAATGATGAATATTTTAAAAATGTAATCAGTATCTAGTCTCTGCCTCAGAGATTTTACTTGGTCAAAAAAATTTTATTTGGTTACTATAGTTTCTTTAAAAGTCAACATAAATATACATAAATCATTTTACAGGACTAGCAAAAACATTTTCATATATCT
Source organism: Cabassous unicinctus (assembly GCA_029593785.1). Lineage (NCBI taxonomy): Eukaryota > Metazoa > Chordata > Mammalia > Cingulata > Chlamyphoridae > Cabassous > Cabassous unicinctus. Next base: position 25,556 of record JAQZBX010027369.1, read on the forward strand.
CTGTGAATAACATAGTGTTTGTAGAAGTGAAATGAGGTTAATTATAAAACGGTGGTGAATATTTACAGGTAAAGAGAACAGAAGTAACTTTACCTTATATTTAGCTTCATTCATTAATATTTTGCTCACAGATTTTTTACAATTATTTGGAAAAATAAGAAGTCTGTAGACACTTTCCATAGAGTAGTGTCACATTATCTGGATGTAAAGAAAATTTTGTTTGTTTCTATTTAACAGTTAATAAAAAAAGCAAAAAAATAATAATTTGATTTAAAATCATGTCTTAGCATCAAGTATTGTAGAAATGTGAGATTATAATGTGAATTGGGCCTAGTTAATTTGATTATTTGGTTTATGGTGTCCTTTGGTGTTTTTACATCATGACTGCAAATCTTTTGGCTCACTTCCCTTTGAGATCAGTTTATGGAAACTACAAACTTATTATAGGAGCCCTTTAGTTTCTAAAGTGTGATTAGCTTGAGATATTTGCCACTTAAGAAAAGAGAACCAGTTTCTCAGCTTATGTTAATATGTATTTTTAATTTGTTTGTGAACCTTTAAGTCTTTTGTACTATGTGGGTATATCATAGTGGATTCATAATAGATGACCTCTTCTAAAGATGAGCACCAGCTCACTTTACTTTGTAGATTTCAAGTAACTTAGAATCCTAAAGGTTGTCATTTCTAGGCCACCATTTCTAGCAAATCAGTAGACTCCAGTTTGTTTATGACTATAAAAGGATTAAAGACATACAAGGATATGGCTCTATTGCTGATATTTTACCTTTTTAATATTGAGGTCTCCAATAATAATCTATGACACTTAGCTATGTATTTATTTTGAGTCAATGGAAGCCAAATTGAATCATTCATGCCATTAACTCCTACTTTCTTCCTTAATTGTGTTTATTGAAAATTCATTTGAATTATGAGCTCCTAGTTCCTAGGTACCTAAGCTCAAGGTTGAGGCTGACCTTTGAGGCAATAATGGCAGAGTCTTAGTCAGCCAAAGGGGTGCTGATGCAAAGCACAAGAACTCTGTTGGCTTTTATAAAGGGTATTTATTTGGGGTAGAAACTTAGAGTCACAAGGGTCTGAAGAGTCCAACTCAAGGTACCATAAGAGGTACTTTCTCACCCAAAGTCGTTGGCCACGAGTTGGAGCAAGAGGGCAGGCAATGTCTGCGAGGGTTCAGCCTTCCTTCTTCCTCTTAAGGCTCCATGGTCCCTACATCTTCCATTCTTAGCTGTAGGCTGGTGTAAGGCTCGTTTCTCCCCCTGGGGTTTGTTTCTTTCTGGGCTCAGCTGCTCAGTTCTCTTCACAAGGTCAGCTGTAATCTCTCTCTCTTTCTGGGGCCTCTGCCATGTCCACTGAGCTGTCTCTCTTCCTCTGTGTTCTTCTTCTCTGTGTTTACTTCCATGTGAGCATCTGTTTTATCCCCTTGGGCGCCAAGACTTGATGCTGAGTTGCACTTTAATGACATGGTTGGATCATGCCCTAATCTTAAAATAATTTAATCAGACTTCTCAGCTGAATCTGATACAATCAAAATGTTATCATACCAGAGGAACTGACCGGTTTACAAACATAATCTATATTTCTTTTTGGAATTCATAAATAATATCAAACTGCTACAGACAGTATCTTGAAGGAAACAATAATAATGAAACCCCTTAAAAGGAGGTGCTTTCCTATCTCTTTAGAGTCATTTCCTAGCAAACTCTGCTGTCTTCCTAATCCCAAAGCAAGGTGGTTGGCTTATCTTTAAAAAAAAAAAATTGCCTCACAGCATAATGCTTTCTGACTCAATGGATATGACTCAGCAGGCTTGTCAGCCAGGTCTAGCCTTGAAACATCAGATGCAATTTTCTGGAAGCTGCTGTCAAATCTTTTTACAAAGCCAAAAAGAAAGAGTTTCATCAGGAACTCAATTGTGCTCCTGTCTTGGGTATCTATGGGAGCTCCTTTATCTGCAGTGAGGCTATAGAAATTACATAGAAGAGGGTGAAATGTGAAGTGCTATAGAAATTACATAGAAGAGGGTGAAATGTGAAGTGCTTGTGCAATAAACCAAAAGAGGGAACATTGAGTTTTATTTCTCCTCCACTCCCAACACACACACACACACACACACACACACACACACACACACACATATCCTGTAGGAACTCGATGGGTGTGGAGAAGGGAGGAAGAAAGACAGAAAATTGCCATTTCAGTGGAGGCTCAGCTAGGTGTCAGATTAACGCCTTTGGGGAAGAGGTTATAAGAACTAGCAGAACTAGTTTGTCTCTTCACTGCTTTGGAGGAACAAAAGGGTGTGAGAGAGTGAAGAGAGTTACAGAGAAATGATTTAAGGAAAGGTGTAGGAAAGGTTCTTTGGACCTCTCCAGCCTTCTCTCCTCATTAAGGAGGTTGGTGGTAGTTGACTCATCTTCCCATACAATTGTGTATCCCAAGGGATCTGCCCATTAAATCTTGAGGTGAGTCTTTAATTAGGGGACCAGTGACTACTTAAAAAAATTTTTTTTAAAATTTATTGAAGTATGTCACTCATACATGAACATACTTAAACAATAAGTGTATAGCAATAATTGTGAACTTATAAAACAAACATATATAACATCATACAGGGGTCCCATACATCAATCCTCCACCAACACTTTGCATTGCTGTTTAACATTTTTAACAAATGATTAAAGATCATCCTCAAAATATTACTACTAACCAAAGTATTTTCCCCCAACCCACCCTATTATTATTATTTCTTAATATCATTTATACTTGAACATACAGAAACAATAAATGTATAGTAAAAGTTGTGAACTTACAAAGCAAACATTCTTAACATCATACAGGGGTCCCATACATCAATCCTCCACCAACACCTTGCATTGTCGTGAGATATTT
>JAQZBX010027370.1:0-28373 GCA_029593785.1 Cabassous unicinctus
GATTCTCTGTCTCGCACATACATGAGCATGCACACATACAGAGTTTTCTCTGAAAAGCACAAATGGAATATTCTCTACACTCTTGCTCACGTTTGACTGACGAGAGCAGTGAGTCTGATACAGGGTGGGTCTCCGCCCTCTTGCTGGGTCTTATATAAACTGAGAACACACAGAGAAAGAGACACACAAGAGAGAAAAGGGAGCTCTGCCATTCTGACCCGGCCATGTGAGTGAGAAGACCCCAGCTTCATCTACAGCTACAGAGAGACAGAGAAGCCCTGAAAGGCTCAAGGAGGCGAGGCCCAGGGAGAGATGCCTGACTGCCCCCAGCTGAGCTCCAGGAGGAAGAGAGACCAGCAGACCTGCCATCTTGCCTCGCCACATGGCAGGACTCCAGGATCTGCCAGCAGCCGGCTTTGGGTGACAAAGCACTTCTGATGATATCTTGATTTGGACATTTTTGGAGCCTCAGAACTGTAAGCTTTTATACCAAATAAATCCCCTTTGTATTTCTGCATTGGCAGCCTTTGGCAAACTAAGACACACATATTTAAAGTGTACAACTCTCCAGTTGTGACATCTGTGCACGCCCACAGAGGCACCAGTCCAGGTGGCGAACACGTCATTGCTCCGAGAAGTTTCCTCATGACTCGGTGGTAACGCCTCTTGTGCCCCCACCTCCACCAGGCAGGCCTCTGTCACTAGATACTAGCGAATGGCATCACAGGCATGCACCCTTTTTGTGGGCAGCCTCTTTCACGAGGCACAGTGACTTTGAGGCCCATCCATTTGCAGCATCTATCACTGGTTGATTATTTCTCGCTGGTGGGCAGTAGCCCATTGTACGCAGCACACTCTGCTTACCTCCTAACTTGTGGATGAACATCTGGATTCTTTTCAGGCTGTGGCTAACACACGTAAGTACACCCGAGCACAAGTCTTTGGATGGACACAGGCTTTCCTTTCTTTGATTTATACTGAAAAGTGAAATGGCTGTATTGTATGGTGTCTGTACATTTTACGTTTTAAGAAACTGTCAAGCTGTTTTCCCAAGTGGCTGTAGCATTCCACATTCCCACCAGCCGTGCATGGATGTGTGTCTCAGCTGCTCCACATTCTTGCACTTGTTCTGCTTGATTTTAGTTGTCCTAACAGAGGCACAGCGCTGTCCTTGTGGTTTTAATTTGCATATAACTAATTGATTATATAGAGCAACTTTTCATGTGCTTTTTGCCATCTGTATATATGCATCGGTAACCGTCTGCTCAAATTTTTTGCCCATTTTGATTGGGTTATTGTCTAATTGAGTTTAAGAGTGCTTTATATATTCCAGATACAAGTTTCTTTTCAGATATGTGATTTGCAAATATTTTCTCCATTCAGTGGCTCTCTTTTCATTTTCTTAGGAGTGCCTTTTAAAAAGGAGAGGTCATTCATTTGATGAAAACATTTTTTTCCATGTTTTCTTTTACAAAGGGTGCTTTTGGTGTCATATTTAAGAAATCTTTGCCTAAAACGCAAATCACAAAAAATGTTACTCTTTGTTTTCACTTAGTAGTTCTATAGTTTTAGGTTTTGCATTTCAGTCTAGGATTCGTTTTAAGTTCATCTTTTACATGGTGTGAGGTATGGAAGTTACTGGTTTTTATTTGCCTACAGGTATCCTACAGTTTCAGCGCCAACTGTTAAAAAAAATCCTCCCTCTCTCCCCTGAAACGCCCTTGCACCTCTGTTGAAAAGCCAGCTGATTGCAAATGAGAGGTCTACGCTGGGCTCTTTATCCTGTTCCATCGTCTTTACGCTTTACGCCTGTCTTTACGCTAATGTCACACAGTCTGGATCACCACCCCTTACAACGCGTGTTGAAAGCAGGTAGCATAAAGCCTCTCATTTTTCTTTGCCAAAGTTGTTTTGGCAACTCTAGGTTATTCACATTTCCCTCTGAGTTTTTGAATCAGCTTCTCTAAACCTATGAAAGAGCTTGTTGGAATTTTTATTGAGATTGTGTTGACTCTATATGTCAATTTGGGATGAACGGAGGTCTTAATAATCTTGAGTCTTCTGATCCATGATTTCTCTTATGCAAATTGATGCCCAAGTATTTCAGATTCTTTGATACCACTGCAAATGGTTTGTTGTAACTTTTGTTTGTTCCTAGTACACAGGAATAAAATTGGGTTTTTGTATATTCACCTTATATCTTACAACCTTGCAAAACTCACTTGCAGTTCTGGTAGTTTTCCCACATAGAAAACCATGTTGCAGTGAATAAAGACAATTTTATTTTTCCTCACCAACCTGTACGGTGACTTTTATTTCTTGTCTTACTGCATCGGGGAGAACCTCAGGAGCAATTCTGAGTATAAGTGGTGAGAGGGGACATCCTTCACTTACGATCTTAGAGAGAAAGCATTCAGTCTTCAACCATTAGGTATGACAGTATCTGTTAAGTTTATGTTGGATTTTGTCAAATGCTTTTTCTGCATCAATTTAGATGATCATATCATTTTTATTTTTTAGGTTGTTAATACAGTGAATTATATTAACAGATGAATGGATTAACATTAAAACCAATCTTGCATTCCTGGGATAAACTCCACTTGGTTAGAATTATCCTTTTTTTGTATTGTTGCATTTGACTTTTTTTTTTTTTAGGAGAGTTTTGTATCTACATTCGTGAGTGAGATTGGTCTGTCTGAAGTTTTGTTTTCTCGTAATGTTTTTATCTGGTTTTGGTAATAAGATAATGCTATTTCATAACTTACATTGGGAAATATTCCTCCTGCTTCAATTTTCTGAAAAGCCTGTATAGTTTTGGTATTATTTCTTCCTTAAATGTTTGGCAGGATTCACTAATGAATTCATCTGGGACCTGAAATTTTCTTTGTGGGAAGGTTTTAACTACAAAATCAATTGCACTGGATAAACACAGGGCTATCCAGGTTATCTATGTCTTCTTGAGGGAGCTTTGATAGTTTGTGTCAATGGATTTGTCCATTTCATCCAAGTAATCAAATTTTGGCATAGAGTGATTCCTAATATTCCTTTATGATACTTTTAATATCTATAGAATCTGTAATAATGTCACTTTTCTCACACCCACCTGATACTTGTAATTTGCGTCTTCTCTCTTTTCTCTTGAGCAGTCTATATAGAAGTTTATCCATTTTATTGATCTCTTCTCAAAGATCCAGTTTTGGTTTCATTACTTTTTCTATATCATTTTCCATTTCATTGATTACCACATTGATTTCCCACCTTTTGCTTACTTTGTATTTCAATTGCTCTTCTTTTACTAGTTTTTTTAGGTGTCAGCTGAAGCCACTGATTTGAAACTTTTCTTCCTTTTAAATATTAGGTGTTTAATGCCATAAATTTCCTTCTAACTACTTATTTGCTGCATCCCACAAATTTTGATATGCTGTATTTTAATTTTCATTCATTTCAAAATACCTTCTTGTTTCCCTTTTGGTCTATTCTTTGACCCAAGGGTTATTTAAAAGTGTGACATTTAGTTTCCAAATATTTAGGAACATCCAGATATCATTTTGCTATACATATCTAATTAGTTCCACTATGGTCAGGAAACAAACTTTGTAAAACTTGGATCCTTTTTTTTAAAAAATATTTATTATTTATTTATCCCCCCCTTACTGCTTGTATTTGCTGTGTCCATTCGCTGTGTGTTTTTTCTGTGTCTGCTTATCTCCCCCTTGCTGTGAGGTCTTGCTGCATCAGCCCACTGCGCCGCGCGGGCCGTCCTGCCCTCACAAGGAGGCCCCCGGAAGCGAACCCGGGGCCTCCCACATGGTAAATGGGAGCTCTATCGATTGAGCCACACCCGCTTCCCACTTGGATCCTTTTAAATTTGTTTTATAGCCTATAATATGCCCAATCTTGGTAAATGTTCCATGTGCACTCGAAAAGAATATGTACTTTCTTTTGTTAGGTGAAGTGCTCTATAAATGTTAATTAAGTTGCTTGATAGTGTTGCTCAAATCTTCTATCGCATTTAGTTTTTGTCAGCTTGTTCTATCAATAATTGAGAAGAGGTACAGAAATCTCTGGATACAATTGTTGTTATGTCTATCTTTCATTGCAGTTCTATCAGTTTTTTGCTACACTTATTTTGAAGCTGTTGTTAGGTATATAAATGTTTAGGACTTATTTTCCAGTAATAAAATGATCCTCTTTATCCCTGGTAATATTCCTTACTCTGAAATCTACTTTGTATTACAATCAGTAATATAGCCCGCTTCACCTTTCTTTTGGTTAGTGTTAAAATGGTTTCTCTCTTTCCATCTTTTTACATTTAACCTTTTACATTTGCATCTTTAAATATAAAGTGGGTTTCTTATAGACAGCATATTGTTGGGTATTGATTTTTTTACCCAAACTGACAATCTCAGCCTTTTAATTGGAGCGTTTAGGCCATTTGCTTTCAATGTGATCACTGATATGATTGGGTTAAAGCCCACCATCTTGCCATTTGTCCTATCTGCTCTTTGTTTCCTTTCTCCTTTTTCCCCTGCTTTATTTCCAATTGAGTATATTTTTGTTGCTGTTGTTGTTTTTTAAAGATTTATTTATTTATCTCCCCTCCACTCCCCGCCCCACTATTTTGTGCTCGCTGTCTGCTCTCTGTGTGTTCTTCTGTGTCTGCTTGTCTTCTCTTTAGGCGGCACTGGGAGCCAATCCTGGGACCTTCCAGAGTGGAGACAGGCTGCTCAATCTCTCGTGCCACCTCAGCTCCCTGATGTGCTGAATCTCTCACTGTCTCTCTTCTGTGTCTCTTTTTGTTGCATCATCTTGCTGCGCCAGCTCTCCGCGCGGGCCAGCACTCCACCTGGGGCAGCAATCTGCGTGGGCCAGCTCTCCTGCTCTCCACTCAGGTCTGCTCGTCGCTCGGGCCAGTTTGCTTTTCACCAGGAGGCCCCGGGAATTGAACCTTGGACCTCCTATATGGTAGACGGGAGCCCAATCGCTTGAGCAACATCCGCTTCACAGAGTCTATTTTATTATTCCATTTTATCTCCTCTTTTGGATCAGCTCTACTCCTTGTATTTTTTAGTGGTTAAACATCTTTGACTTTTATCACAGTCTACCTTCTTGTGATATTATACCACACGGTTCACTGTGTTAGAAACTTTACAGCATTACATGTCCAATTTTCCCCTCAGCCTCTACGCTTTTGTTGTAGTACGTTTTACGTTCGCACGTTATAAACACCACAACACATTGCTATTATATAGTCATCTATCTTCCCTCCTATCCAGCCATCCCAATCTTTCCCTTTTCTTCAAGAACTCCAATTAAATTCACAAACAGGCCACGTGAAGCTGCTGACAATCTCACTGATGCTCTTTTCAAAGTTTTCAGTCCTAGTCTCTGCTTTTAATGTTGGATAGCTTCTATTGCAATTCTAGTCTTCAACTTCAAAAGTCTTTTCTTCTGCAGTGTCTGATCTGCTATTAGACAAAAATTATGCTTAATCAAGTATAAGTTTTATATCAGACACTGAAATTTCACCTCTGAAAGTTTGACAAGTTTCCCTGGTCTCTACTTAACATGCTTAATCTTCACTCTTGAACCTAGGGAATACTGTTCTAATAGTTCTCCCATTTTATGGAAAGGTGTTTACTAAACAGTGCTCATTAAAATTATATAACTTCTGCTTTTGGCCAAGGTAAAGCAACAGGAAATGGATTTAACCTCCTTCCTGAAACAACTAAAACAGACAAAATCTATGACACCAGACATCAGGCAAAGGAAGAGAGTGATCCCTCAGAGATAAGAAATAGCCCAGCAGTCTTCTCCATGTAAAACCATCAGAAACTGTTTTCTAAACTGCTTTAACTCTGTGCGTAACACATGTTTCATGTGCGTATCTATCTGTCTCCCTTCATAGGGATTTTAGTTCCACACAACCAGAGACTTTATTCTGTTGACTGCATTATCTCTGCACCTAGATGGTAACTGGCACAAAACAGGCACCCAAGTTTCTGCTGAAAGAATGAATTTATAAGGAGTAAATTTTTGTAAATTATTTTTTAAATAAATGAGCAGTATTCTATTGAAAGAAAGTGTCCAAATTTAAATATCCCTATAGTGCTAGATATTTCAGTTATTTTCAGTTGTTCACAATTATACACTGTGAGTAACAAATATAAAGTCAAACCTTTATTCACATTCTTATTTTTAAGGATTTTGAGATGTTCTGTATAACTGCTCTCCATTTTAGGGGGATTTGAGTCCTGTGGTAGCAAACCTCCCTCAGAAAGTATCTGGAAGAACAGTCAGCTTCTACCTTTAATGATGTGGATGCCAGCCAGGCCGTTGAGGGCACAGACGAGCTGCCGATGTGCCTCTTCACACTCCGTCCCGCACTTCTTCTGCAGAGATGTCAGCAGCTCCTCCATTGTCATCGTGCTAAAAGCAAAGGCAGATAGCTCAACACCAGAAAGAAAACCCCAAGTGCTGTTTCAGAGCGAGTGTGATTTCTGACGCGATCAAGAGCGCAAGACTCATACAGGCTCTGTGGTAGCTCCCACGTCTCTCTCTACCTCCATTTATACCACTATCGTCTTTAACTCAAAGGCGGCGTACTCTTCCAGCAAGCCATCAAACAGCTGATCCCATAATTCTCTACATTCTTCCCACTTCAGTCAATACTGTTGAATGGAACTAGAAAAGTCATCCTAAGGACGACATGATAGATTGAAAACAAAAGTCAACCCAAATGTCACTTCCACCAGAAGGCTGGTAAACCCTAGCCACTTAAGTCAGAAATTGTTTCTCTACTCCAACTGTGTGCCTTCTTGTGAAATTTATCACACAGACTGCATATTAAAGTCCATAATCTCATGATTTCCTTTACTTGTCTATAACCTACTTACGGACAAGGCCAAAAATCTAATTCCTCTTTATATCTCTTCTAGCACCTGAAAAGGTATCTTGACAATACTTTGTGCCAAAAACCAAAATGAAACAAACAAAAAAAAAACATTCTCAAGTAACCGTCTGATTCACAAAGAAACAAAGAAATTTATTTCTGGAACACCAGAGAATTGTGGAATAAATGTCTCAATGTTTTAGGCAGCACTGACCAAAGAGATATATAGTTAACACAATTACAAAGAAAATATTTAATGGTGATCTAATTCCATGATGTGGGAATCAAGAAGTACAATAAAAAGAGAACAAAAGCCTTTCATATCTGGAGTGCAGCAATGAAAATGGCATATTCCTAATTTTAAAAGAAATTTCCAAAGCCATGAAAATAATTTTGATGATGTGATTCTCCTTCCCAGGCGGGTTCCATACCAAAGACATGTCATCACACAGCTAAAAATAACTGACAACTCAGTTACAAGTCTCTAATTGAAATTGTAATAGACTTTTAAAAATTGAACTATTCTCCAAAATGTGTACTGAACTGTTAATATAGAGTTGGAGGGAAGCGGATGGAGAGTCCTCTTAATATCATAATCTCAGTTCAGTAAGTCTGCAAAATTTCAAAGCTCAAAGCCAATGCAGCTTAAAATATTACTTTTTTAAATAATCAAAAGTGTGTGATTATCCTACATGTCCCCCAAGAAGCTCCATCTGAAAAAAGAGAAAGACACGGAGCTCTGTGGAGGACCAAGAGGAAACCAAGGTTCCGTGGTAAGGGAGAGGCGGCGTGCAGCTTCCTGTGTTACGCCTCACTTCCTCTGTGCACCCGAGTCCTTAAAAACAACTTCCCTTTTGTTTATTTACCCAAATGCGTATCTGTTTTGAATCACGTCTGCCAGCGAGTCTCGCAGTGGTTAATTAAAGGAATGAACAGGACTATCACAAAGAAAGCCTCCCTCCAGGGGTGTCCCCCACTGTCCCAATAATTACTCACTATCGGCTTTAAGTTTCATATTACCTCGACAAAACAGAATTAGAAATTTTACTAGGCTACGGCCCTTCTGGGGATAATTCTGCATCAGATTAGATTCACACGAGAAAAACAAACACCCAAAATAATTTACAAGAGTGAAAGAAGGGGGAGCAGAAGAAAGAAACAGTCACTTTAAAAGCGTCCATTTCAAGCCAGGGCAATTCTTTTTATTGTCTTACCTAATGTTTTTCCTCTTCTACTAAATCTATTAAGCAATTACATTCCAGAAACACTGCTTTTAAAAAATCATCTCAAGTTTAGATTATTTCAGAGGCATGTAAGGATAACTATTGAACTTATTCAGAATCTTTCTAGAAAGAAGTATAATAGCCAGCTTACACTTATTATCCTCCTAGAAAAAAACAGGCCAGAATTGGGCACATTTTGTTTCAGCTGTTTCACTCAGTCATAAACTCTGCCCAATTCAGGAACGGACTGCTCAAGGCTGCTGCTGCATCCTGCTCTTCGCGGACAAGAGCTGACCTCAACATCGTGCCTGTAACCCACGGTGCCAGGCCCTGACGCCTGCGCGAGTGGCGCCGAGGGAAGCAGCAACCCCGCCACACCATGCGGGCCTGGCTCTGAACAGCCGGTAACTCTGCGCTGTTTCAGGGCGGACGGCAGTTGTAGGCCCGAAGCTCAGTATTGTTCTCCTCCACTCTAGTGTCCTTTACTAGGCAGAGAAGTGTCTAACATTTTTAAGCGACCTAAAGAAATGGAAACACCAGGGGAAATGTTTCCTGAGGAGGAGATGGAAAGGTAAAGGAAGACCCTGCCGTCCCTCGCGCTCCGTGAAGGCCTGCCTGGAGCCCGGCAGGAAGGAAAAGGCCCTGCCCAGGGGAGAAAGCACACTGCTGCACTCCATCCTCCTCGCAGGGCTGCTGCTGCTGCCATCAGGGTTTTGGCCACGGAAGTAAGTAAAGTGCTCACAGAGACGCACTGAGACTGTCCTTAAGACACACGCACCCTTCTCACAGGAGTGAGGGGCGGTGCTGTGCCAGCAAAGCTCCCCATGTTGTCAACTCGTGTTCTCTGCTCTACGCACTGCAAGAAACAAAATCCGATAGGAAACAACAGTGACCAACAACCACGAGAAACGTGACGGGCAATTCGTGGTATACTAGGTGTTTACCACACTTAATTAGCAAGGGAAGTACTTCTACATTACTGATCAAAGTAATCAAGTATTTAAACTGTGCAAAACTTCTGAAAGAACTGGTATATTTTCATTAATTTAAATAGCTCCATTAAAAGGATTTCTTAATACTATTACAAGTTGGTTCTAATTAAAAAATAAAATAAAGTAAAAAATAAGCTTTCCCAAGTCCTCGCAAATACCTGAAATGGTCTGCTCATCAAAACAACCCAAGTTTACAGGAGCAGCGAAGCTACCTGGTCTACTCCGTGCCTCCCTCTCCCACTGCCAGCCCACAGGCGACTCTCAAGACCGAGCAGGCGCCAACACTGCCCCCCACAGACAGCCCCTCTGTCATGCTGCTTTCATCCTGGGGTCTGGGGGATGGCCCATGTACTCCTGGTGGGCCAGGATGCTGGCTGCTTAACACTGCCTACTACTGCTCTAGGACAAACTGCAGTCCAAGGAAACTGACGCAACACCTCTTCTGCAGTGGCAAGAACTCCCCACGGACGGCCTGTGGGTGGCAGCAGGCCTGCCGGAGCCGGAGCAGAGGGTACAGGATAGAGCTGACGGTCCGTCTGTCCAGGCTGCTGAGCTTCAGGGCCCAGTCGGCAATCTTCCTGAGCTTGGCCACGGCGTCCTGGCAGCACGCCTCATGCTGGCGGTGGTAGAAGTGCCGCTCCACGGGGGAGAAGCGGAGCCGATGCACCTCCTCCGTCTGCGGCGGGATCTGAATCTGCGGAGCGGGGAGAAGTCAGCCCACCGACTCTGCCCCTTTGCTCTGACAACCCCCCAGGACGCAAGGCCTCTACTGACTTGGTCGAGCACGTCCTTCTTCGCGGAGCGCCACAGGACCTGGGCCATGAAGCTGTACAGGGGCTGTGGGTTTTTCCTGCAGTAGGGGCGGTAGAGGAGGCGGGCCCACCAGTGCCTGATGCAGTAAGGCTCTACACCCAGGAAGACCACGAGCCCAAAGAGGTCTGCGGAGGAAGGAGAAACGCACCTTAGGGAGGCACACACAGGCTTCCGACAGCCGCCGCTGTTCCGCGCAACGAGACAGTACATGGGCGTTCCTGGACCCAGGGTGCGGGTTGTACAGACTCCTGACCTGAGATTAACTTCCAATCCAACCTGCACTTTAGAGCGTCTGTTTTGCTCTAAGTTTTGTGCCGGGTGTTTACATGCTGTAAGGTTTATGGACCCAATGCACAAATCTTGCACTTAATCCAAAAGTTTAAAATTTCCATCTGACACAAAACTACTTAACTGGGTGTGTGGTCCAGAGAGACACAGAAGACCAGGCTCCGAGGCCAGGGAACACAGAGCCCGCTGGAGCAGGCTGACCCGGAGAACTTTCTGAGCCAACAGTCCTCTCACCCGTGGGTCTAATAATTCTGCTTCTAGGAAACAAGCCTAAGACCAAATCATCTTTCAATGGGCCTGATATTGTCCTTTTAATGTAACTTACTAAAACTATGGAACTTTAAATACGTACTTAAAATATTTCTATAAGACTTTTCCCCCCTAAAAAAGATCCTCAAAAACAAAAAATAGATTGTTTTTCAGGTGAGAGTAATGGATGTGGGTATTTTTAATTTAGCAGAATGACAGGCTACCTTACTGAAAAAAAATACAGTATCTGGAAACTTAGATTTTCAAAAATCTAAGTTTTAAGGATGAATATTTACCACAGAAATTCAAATATAAATTTATAATTTAACTACAACTTAATGACAGCTTTTCAGGGTATTATATAAAACAACATTTACTTGAACTTTTAGATTTGAATATTCACAACTTGAAAGGAGGCTTTGGAAATGCTGTATCTGCCCTGTGTAAGAGGTGACATGGCTGAGATGAACGCAGAAGCACGGGTTCCAGCGTGCACAGGGCGGGGGACTAGAAACCATTCGAACGTCCAGAGGAGGAATGGCTAAAGGAAACGGTGGACACAGGCTGTGATATAAAGCTATTAATATTTTAGTTATGACTTCTTACAACGGTGAAAGCGTGCTGCCTATTTTTACAGACACAGCCGGCTGCAGATCCCAATTGAAATTATTTTTCTTTTCTGTTTCCATCTGCTTTCTACCTAACACTTTAGACCTCTGAGGTCAATTCAGACCTTTATCTACACTGTTTAGGCAGGCCCAATCACTGCTTAACTGTGGACAATGGGAACACACACACACGCATCTATATATATACATGCCCACACACAAAAGTCACCTGGTTCCCATCTAAGAGTAATGCCTGAAACTGTTAGGAACCATTATAAACACAGGTGTAATCAACAAACCACGTAAACAAGGACTTCAGCCAAACTAAACATGACAATAGGTCCCCCCAGGACAATTCAGGTTCCCAAAGCCGCGCAGCATCACCTTCTAAGCCTCTCTGGACTGGCGTGCCGCTGACGCACCACCGGTTTATCCCACTCAAGCGCTGAGCCATTTCTGCAGCCTGATGAAATGACAGAGAAAACATGATCAAGAGGGACAGAGGGATGCAGAAGTGAGGCCTCGGTTTACCCGCGGCAAGCTGCACTTGAGACCAGACGCGCCTGCTCTTACTCAACAGCTCGCTACAACCCGCCACATTTAAGGTCCTGTTAGCTGGTGGCCGCCAGGTGCCCCTGGAGAGGTGGGCAGCTCAGGGGCACGTAGGGTGGATGGCTGCAGCATCCCCTGGACTGCTCCACCCTCCAGCGTGAACCACGGCTCTCACAGACGTGACTCACATGCTCAATGCAGGTTACAGACCGGCCAAAGGAGGCATAAGCACGACATATGACAGACAAAGGCTGAATCAAAATTCTCTCTTCTCAAATGCCACTTCCTCCTACCATTTGGCTTCCGTGATACCAAACTGCCAAAGTCAACTATGACCCAGAATTGTCAGTCTATGGGATGAGCCTCCCAGTTGGCAGAAATGCTAGAGAGCCCCTGCACAGGGTACCTGCCTCTGCGTCACACGTGAGCTCACCTCTGATTCAGGCACAAAAGGGCACTGCTCTGAGAGTGTAAGAGCACTCCCCAGGGCCTATGTAGTTCATAGCACAAGAGAAAAATAAATGGAGCCATGTTTAAGAGCTAATGTGGACAACAGCCATACTGTGTTCAACTAGACTTTAAACACTCTTAAAAACTTTCCAGAAGTTTTCACCTTCACAGTAGGACACTCAACCATCTGAGCTTCGTCGAGGCAGATGCGCCACCACTCCACAGCTACCAGGGGGCTGGGGATGGCCATGTAGCGCTTCTGGTTCCGTAGGCGACGCCCCTCCTCACTGTTGCTATGCGGGATATCGACGTAGTTCAGTTCCGAACGAAGGACATCGTAGGTAATGATGACTATATCCTGTTCTGCCAAAAAGTGAGGCTGCAAGAAGCCATCTTTCTTCACTCCTTGATACACCTAGGAGAGAATCAGGAAAGACTGCTATTGGGAAAGGTTTGCCCAAGAGAAAAGAAACACTCATCGATCCAGCTGCGTACTGAGCCTTCTGCTTGCCGAGGCCACATCGCACACCTGCCTAACGTGGGAGCCCGAGAGTGCCAGCAGGGCGGAAGCACCAAACAGAGGCCTGGTTACACCACCGTGCGTCCTCAGGGTGACTGAGAAGGTGAATTCAGAGTGGAGTCACGTTTGGGGTGGATCTTGAAGAATACCAAAAATTCTCGCGGGCAGAGAGGAGGGAAAAGGACTCACGGGGGCTCTGAACACACAGCATGGAGATGGCATAACGGCATGAAAAGGCAGACCAGTAGCGCCACCATTTGCGTCCGCCTTTCCTGCCTGACACTGTGCTAAGCACGGTCTCCACCCTCAGACAACAGCCCTGCCAGGGGCACTATCTTCCCATCCCCCAGGACAGACAGAAAGCAGCCTGCTCAAAACTGGTAGAGCCGCGATGCAGACCAAAGTCCGCTTCCCCACAGAACAGAGCTCTCGAGGGCAGAGCTCCTCTGTGCAGCGCCTGAAGCGCGGATCCCTCCTGGGAGGGGCTCTGCTTGCAGCGGCGCTGGGCACACAAAGGCACTCAGAATGAGTCTGCTGAGTGAGAGCTCTGATTTCCCAGATGAGCCAGCTGAGGACCCAGGCGGCTCCGGAGCTACGAGGTGGCAGCCAGGTGCGCTGCAGCCATCACACAACTGCCTCAGGGCTGCGCTTCTGTCTGAGAGGAAAACGCCACACAGAAGCCTTTCGTCTGCATGGCTAAGACGTTTTGAAGTTTCCACATCTTCCACTCAAAGTGGTTCAACTTCTGAGGTGAGAAGAGAAGAAACAGGCCACGCTCCTACTTCTTACTCTCTCTCCCCTCGTCAAGCTCTGATTTAATATTATCTTATCATCTCATTAGGTTCAATTTTGGGCAAACAGGAAAGCAACAAAGACCATACAAACTACCCTGGGAAGCAGACCTCTGCGTCCCTCTCCCTGGGCCGCCCCCTTACCAGGACGCGCAGCGAGGAGGCCTGCACGTGTCTGTTCACCTCGTCCACCCACTGGTGGCAGATGGAGCTGGGCGAGATGATCAGCGTCGCCCCCGTTGGCACCGGCTCCATCGCCACGAGGCAGTGGGGGCAGTAAAAGGGCTTGACCTTCAAGCTGCCTGCGTCGTAGTTCACACAGGCCGCGTGCTGCCACAGGTGGCATTTCAGGCACTGGACGCGCAGCTTGTGGTCCACCTGGTCCAGCTGCCCACATATGCATTCAAAGCGGTAATCAGGAGAGCTGTAGGGGTGCTCGACAGCAGAGGCTGGCGTGTCTCCACCAGCCTGGCTTGGAGACCCAGCTCGGGCCGTGGCTCCGGGTTCCTGCTCGACTGCAGACACGCAGGTACTTCTGGACCTGGGAACGTCAGAGTTCCCAGAATCACACGGGGTCAGACAGTGGCCTAGTGCGTCGGGATGAGTGTCAGGCTCACTGCTTCCTTGTCTGGGGCCTGGAACGGGCTTTTTCCTCACTTTGCTGTGACTTCTCCTGGCCTTATAGTAATAATAATAAGGATCATCGTCATCATCATCGGAGGTGTTTGACGGAAGGTATTCAGAATCTGTGTCCTTGTTCCTTGATTTTCTGGACTCTTTCTGAGTTTTTCTTGGACTCCATGCTGCCTATTAAAAAAGTATTTAATTTATTTCTATGTAGGCAAATTTCTGAAATTCAAGTCCTGACTGTATGCATGTGCTTTCTGTGCCCTCTCCCTGGCCGTGGCCCCAATCTGCCCAGAACCCCACAGGCTGCAGGCCCAGCACCAAGGCAGCAAGGGCCCTGCACAGAGAGCTCTGCAGAACCCAAGGGAGAGAGACGGAGGGGCCACCGGCATTTTGGCATTAACTTCTAATTTATAGTCTGCTTCATACAAGAAGAGATGCTAGTAACATATCCACAAAATAGGGCAATTACGAAAACACTGAACAGCCTTTAAAGAAAGCAACAGCTCACCCACCAGCTGCTGCAACTAGCCTCTCGCCTCCCCTCCCTCCCCGTTCTGCCTGTGCTCCCCTCATGCTGTGCCAGGTGCCAGCTGGCTCCTGCGGGTGCAAGCATAGTCTCAGAGAAAGAGAGAGAAGCAAAAGGGCAAACAGTTATGAGACCTTCGATCACTGCTGCGTGTAGAATGCTGTGGAAATGTCGAAGGGGGTACCCGATGTGGCCAGGCGGTGCAGCAAGGAAGGCGCCGGCAAGAGCTGCCCGGAAGTGATGTTGGCTGAAGCCTGACACCGGACCACTCACACTAATCTGGGGGGATTTTCTTTTTTGGTGGCAGCAGAAGACTGCCAAAAGCGCAGAGGTTCACAAGCGTTCCACCCCGACTCAGGAGCCCTGCTTCAGCAAGGAAACTCTGCCTGTCTTTTTTCACAGGACGCCAAGCTGGGAGCGCCATAATTTGACTTGTTGTCATTGGAGTCTTTGTTGATAGACATTGTAACTATTTCTTAAAATTAAATCAAGATCACTGGTCCAACAAAAGTTTTAAAACAAAATATAAAAACTTCATAAGGCGGTGATATGGGGAAAATGAGAGTTATGTCATGCATATCAAGTCCTATGCAACTTAAGGGGGTTGTTTTCTTTAAGGTCTGGGATAAACGTTTTGACTGCTGACAATGGCATGACCAGGACAGAGAAGGTGGTTAGACTCTAAACCACTTGATCTTCTGATTCACTCAAAGAGCACTTATTGAGTGCCTGCTACACGCCAAGAAGTCTTCTGTGGACTTCATGGTGACCAAAAGGAAGCCTCTCCTCTGCTGGAGAGGCAGAGCCGGAGTGCGCACAGCTGCCAGCACCGCCGACCGCTCTGCTGGCTGGCGCTTTCCCTCCAGGCTGCCAGGGCCCCGGGGCCAAGGCTGGCTCTGCTGCCTGCTCTGTAAGGCAACACGGCTAGGTATTCAGGAAATGCTCGGTTACCTGCTTTTTCATTCTATCACATATATCCTCTTCCTTGTAATTCTTCCCCAATGTAAAAGTCCCATTAAAACCATGGCCTTTGATCTGTTTCACAAGACCTTCGAAAATTAAGCATTTCAGCATCCGCTTCAGAAGGCTCCTGTTCTTTTGGACATCATATCCGTATACAGCGCTGATGAACTTATACATGGAAAGGATGGAAACACCTTTTTTTCCGTTCATTTCCTTCACAGCTGTCAGTATCATCACACGCGTGGCTAAATGCAAAAGGACATGCTAACTCAGTCAAAATAATTAAAATGAAGAGTAAAAGTCATCTAATTGTAATTCACATTGAGGACTGAGTTAAGAAAAGACTTGCTGCAGATAGACTGTACAGTTTCATTTCGAAGAACACATAATAAAAATTTGTCACAACACGTGAAGAAATAAATTACTGAAAGGGAAATAATAAGGAAGAATTACTCATGTTAATTTGCCAATCTTACATGCCACCCATCATGGAACAGAAACGCAAACAAACCAAGCCCTACGATCCTCTAAGTAGATGCCGCCTCTAGGAAGGGAAACACTCGCTTGCTAGCAGGGTCTCAACAGCGGAGCTCGAGAATAAACAAAGCGCGGTCTAAGCGGTGAGCTAACGGATCTAAACACGAGAGACTGGCCAAGTCCCACCTGGGCCACGCCAGACGGCAGAATAAATCTTTACTTTTGTTACGGTAACATGACTTGTAATTAATTCTCTTTATGCAAAGTATAAGCCACCGTATTAAGTTTATACCAGAACAAACCTCACTTTAAATTGGTATTTTCTTTAAGAGATGTCATACTTACGGGGGCACTGAATTTTCTCTTTTGGTTCAAATTCCACATTCTGGGTTTCTGAGTTTTTCACTTTTCCTCCAGAATAATGAGATGGAATGAAATAGTTCACCACTTTTCCCTGACATGAACAACAGTCAGCAGTCATACACGGTTTTGCTTTCGGCACTCTGAATTGCTTAATAAAATTAAACCTCCTTCTCTTAAGGAGATGCAAAACAGTTGTAAAAAAAAATTATGTAAGAAAGGGCTAAATAAGCTATTTATACAAACAAACCTTATTTTTCATTTCAGACTTTATAGCTATCCATCCTTTTTAAAATTGTGCATTTTATCTTAAATTATCTACATGTTAGGGTGGAACTTCTGAAATTCACATTTGAAACCTTGTTAAATCTAGATTTAACCCATGGAATTTATAATAATGCTGAAAATATTACTTAGAACTAAAATATCTAATGAGTAGAAAATGCCAGAAAGAAGTTAGTGATAGTTAAAACTATATACTCCAAGTCATTTTTCTACAAAGATACTTTTTCTATTCCCTGCCCACACGTGAAAGATCAGTTTTGCACACTTGGCCCTATCAGGAGATGACAAAATCGCTGAGGCTCTGGGCCTGGAAGCAGCCAGCTAGACCCTTACCTAGTAGCCTCATTTCAGCAGAGTTAATGTGAATTCAGACTTCACTTTTAGAAAATGAGAGTTATGAGCTATATTCGCCTCAGCAGAGATTTTTTTTTTGACTCTACCATTTCTATTTTTAAACACAATTATACATTTTGGGACAAGGGCTACAGTTTATTTCATTAGCAACCTAGTTACCAAGTTACCCATTCTTTAGCAAAGCTCTAATCTTTATAAGATTTGCATTCCTCAGATACGTGCTATTCTGAAGTAGCTTTCAGAAATATCCAGGGGTAATATGGAGACTTGGGGTAAGTGGCAAAGATTCGAGGGCACACACCCGTCCTTTCTTAACAGAGTCCCTCTGCCGAGGCTCCACAGGCGACCGCACACCCCTTCCTTCCTTCCAGCACGGCTGACGAGATCCCGCCAGGGCCCAAAGCGCCCACCCTGCGCGCACCCAAGGTTAACAAACGAATGCCGGGCCACAGGCACCCTGAGGGCGCCGAGCAGGTGCCCCGCCCGCCCCTCCTACCTCGGGCAGGGCCAGGGCGTCCCGCGGGGCGTCCTGCCGGGCGTGCGTCAGGATCAGAGCCAGCACCTCCACCGTCTTGCCCAGGCCCATCTCGTCCGCCAAGATCCCACCGCGCACCTGGGGCCCGGCCCGGGGCTGCTCTCGGACGACGCTGCGGGAAAGACGGGCGCCACGAGAGCGCCTGCTTTAGGGAAACGATTCAAGTCCCCAGACCATGAACAGAAAGAGAGTGCTGACAAACTGCCTGGCTGACAGTGAAGCCCTCTGAGACTAGAGGTATTGGTGCATTTCCATCGCTCTCCCTCCCCTATGATGAAAGGGAACATGCCTATGCTCTTTCTGTGACTTCCACGAACCTATGAATAAAAAACTTGCAGGGCAATAGCTAATGATTCATTAATTATGCTTACTGAGTCCTAAAACTTATACAAATCATAAAATAATTGTATAATTGTATTCTCTTTTGAGGTACTGTCAAAGCTAAAGACTTATTCTACCAACCTCAGGCAGTTTTCCATTATGTTTATTTTTTTAAAATCAAACACAAAAATAAAAACTTGTCTTACCAGCCTGTATACGGATTATAGTACAGTTTCAAACCCTCAGATGTGACAATTTCTCGCCATAAGAAGTGCAGGGCATTTTCTAAAGAAAAACATAATCATAAGAACAAGTTTTTGTTGTCTTTTCTCCAAGATAATCACGTTAAAATAAAACTTGGTTAATAGTCAGGATAGCCTGGAATACTGAGGCAGGAAACCTGCGCTCCTGGCAAGTCGCGTTCCAGAAACGCTACACCCTTAGCACCAGAGAAAGCCTAAGGGCCCCTTCGGGTCACGTGCTTCCGACATTATTCTTTAGCTTTCTTTGCTTTGAGCACCAACATTTTCCATATGTGAGCAAGAAATAGGGCAGAAAAGCAAAGTACAGTAAATTACAGGGGATTAACAGGAAAAGAAAGTTAACACATGAGCAACTCCTACACAATACAGGAAAGGAGCTTGTCATTATTAGCCTTTCAAAAGTCAGCACGGGGTTTTTGGACCTCTCGGGGACCTACGCTGTGAGCGCTGCATCCACCCCAATCAGACTCGACCTCTCCCTCGGGCCTGGGGCGAGGAGGAAAGACTTCTATGTAACTGAGGGAAAACCTAAAAGTACAGCACAGAAGTATGAGTTTTCTCAACCAGAATCTTTCACCATCCTTTTCAATATTTTAACTTGTTTAAACCAACTGCCAAATAAGAAATATGTCTTTACCTAGTAATGAAATACCAAGTAATGCTTTGTTGCTTTCTTTAGGGATTAACAGATGAAGAAAAATTTAAAAGTTAAGAGAGAAAACATTTCAATTTATGGGAACCATAAGGGACCAAAGGACATGCTAGATGGCACATGGGGATTTAATCCACAAAATCCAGGCTGCGGACAACAAAGAATGAACTCCTGGCACAAGCAGTGGGGAAGAATCTCAAAAACACTATATTGAAAGAAGCTAGAGAGGACACATCGAGTCCATTTGTTTCTTTGTTTTGTTTTTTTAAACTAATTGAAATATTTTTTAATATTTAGAAGTGTTTTAAATTTTGACAAAAACAAAACAGCCCAACAAATTCATGAAACGGAAAAAAGTCCTTATGTTGAACTAAGCCTACTGGAAAGCTCAAATCCTCATTTATTTTTTGGAAGGAGTCCATTTGTTTTATAAACAGGATAAACTAATTTATGGTTGCATGCGAAGGGGCTGAGGCAGGGAAGTGACTGGGAAGGGCCCCAAGGGGCCTCTGGGTGGTACACTATTATACGTGCACATTCTGGAAGGAAGAGAACTCAAGCCACATGGATAGTTTTAAATTTTGTAGTAGTCACATTAAAAAAAAAGAAAATGAGGAGGTGAAATTAATTTAATCAGTATGTTTTATTTATCCAATATAACCAAAATATGCTCATTTCAATATGTAATCAAAAATGGAAAAAAATAACAAAAAAATTTAAAAATATGTAATCAATATAAAATATTATTAGTGATATATCTTCTTTTGGGGGGGTACTTCTTGAAATTTGGTGTATATTTTAAACTTAGAACAGCCACGTCTCAAGTCTCAGGAGCCATGCGGAGCAAGAGGCTCCGTTTTTGGGTGGTGAGTGCAGTTCTATGTCTTCAGTGGATTGTTGGTTACACAAAAACCCATATTTGTCAGAACTCATCAAACCGTGGACAAAAACTAGTTAAGACATGCGAGTCCTGATGTAAGGGGGCTGACAGCGCTGGAGAGTGATGAGCGGGGTGGGGGAATGGATGGGCTATCCATGGAGCTGGGGGGTGGGCTGGAGGAGGCACCAGGTGAACTCTGGGTGGGTGGAGGGCTGTGGCTGAGAATACAACTGTGGGAGTGTACTTTGGTGTCTATGGCAGGGGAGGGTCACTGGTGCAGGGGGGATGTGTGGGGAGGGGTGTACCTGGGGCATGCTTCTATGGACATGAATGTGGTCATGTGGTCATGCGGTGTTATCTCAGTATTTAACCAACAAAATATTAAATTCCCATTCTGCTACATTCTCAAATACAGTGGCAAGAATCTGCAGAGTATATAGACAGTGCCTAATAAAATAAAAGACTAATATGCCAAGCTTTTGATATTAATGCTTGTACTTATGAACCTTATTCTTATAAAATTGAAACTCAGCCTAATAATAACTATTGCATAAGAGTTACCTCCTGGAAACCTCCCTTTTATTCAAACATGGTCTCTTTAAGCCAAACTCAGCAAATAAACTCATTACCTTTCCCCCACCAGGAAATGAGCTTCCCAGGCACCAACAAATTAATACTAAGCATCAACTAGAGTTGCATTTGGAAAGACTTTGCCCAAAAGGGTAAAAACATTAAATACAAGAGAGTTTCTATGGCTAAGAGATTTCAAAGTGAGTTGGGAGGTCATTCCAGAGGTTACGCTTATGCATGTTTCAGGACGCATTCTCTTCCCATGGTCAAGATACCTCACTAACTGCTGCAGTAAAAAAAGCATCAAACGGGGGCTCCCAAGGGCTCTAGAAATGTCCAGATACTGTAGACAAGGCACACAGTCTCATGAAGTCAACACCCCATCTGTAGCCCGTATCCTGGAATATGTGATAATCTGTTTCCCCAATATAACAGAATTAGGCTCATTTATAATTTCCCTACTCGTGATTCTTCTGCCCCTTTTATTTGAACCTATAATTAGAAGTATACCCATTAAGTATATGACCCAGAGACTTAAATCTTCAGGCTGTTCCTATGCCGGTTGAGCCCTGAATCTCAGCAGAGTTGCAGCCAACACCTACTCTGCAGTTCATCGGATTCATCAGGACAAGTAAAAGATGATGATGGACAACCCCCATGCCAATAACAAAGAATGTCTACCAACTGCAAGCAGAACGGTTCCTCCCATCTGCCCCATTAGCTCTAAGGCCCCTTTCACTCTGAAAAGCTGGCAACGTCATCCCCAAACCCTCAAGATGGAGGAATGAGCAAACATAAGAGGGGAATGCAACCATGGATCAAAGGAGAATTATTACTGTAACAACGGGAAAACTTATAACATTGACATAAAGATAGTGGTTACCTATCTGGGATGGGAGTGAAGAATAGGGAACACAGGGCATCTTTAAGGCGCTGCACTTGTTCTGCATGATGCTGCAATGGTGGATAAGGCAGCACACATTTTGTCATGAGCTATAAAACTATACAGTGCAGAGTGGAAGCCGTCACGTAGACTACAACGTGCCATACTCATGTAAGGTGTTAATAGGGAAAATGTGGTGGGGTGAGGGGTGGGGCATACGGGAAGCCCCTAAACTTTTCCATGTAACTTTTATGTAATCTAAAACTTCTCTAAAAATAAAGTTTATTATATGAAAAAAGAAAAAAAAGAAATGATATTACATCTTGGAGGAAAAAATCCAGTCTGTGGGAAAAATCTATAGAACTAAACAATTTATTCTTCAAGAAATAAATTAGAAGAGGGAAAAAAAAGAGCAAGAGATGGGAGATGGAAGAGGGAACCTATGGATTAAAAGAAACCTAAGAGACAGCAATCAAATGCAATAGTTAGCTATTTGGTTCCAGATCCAAACAAATAATAAGAGAAGAAGAGAAAGAAAACAAGAGGTAATCTGATGATATTATTAAAGAATTAATGGGTTTTAAAATCTGTTACTATACATATTACTATATTTATTTAAAAGAACCCTTATCTTTTAATGAAGCAATCTGAAATATTAGAGTTGAATAATAAGATTGTGGTATTTATTTCAACATAATGCAGACTATGGGGGTGAGGTGAGTGGGAAGAAATAATATTGGCTATGAATTGGTATGTATTTTCCAAAATGCAAAGTTTAAAACCATGAAGTTTGTGGGATCAAAAAGTATAAACTGGAACACATGGGCTAAAAAGATAAGTTATCATTAATTCAAACAAATTTACATGGGCGGAATGAGAAATAGTCGGTTCCCATCGCCCAGAATCAGGTGCAAACCTCATCTTGTGCCCTTGCAAGACAGTGACACAGAAGAGGCAAATGTGCCTCCCGCAAATCCACCACTTTCATGACTTTTTCTTTTGTTAGTAAAGAAAATAAATGCAACCCTAGGAAAATCACAGTAGCCACATGTAAGTCCCTATCTTTGTAAATGTGCTTTCTTTCTCAACTGCGAAGAGTTTCTTGCAGATGATTAGCAAGATTCCCAGCTGATCAGGTTCCAAAAGTAACCCTTAACAGGAAAGGCATGTAAACAAACCCTGTAATTTTTAAAAATTCCAGTCAAGGCAGCCTTTATTTTGGCAGGAAGAACCAGTTCACACATTAGTGGATAAGGGAAGGCACAAGCGCTGTCTCTCACTTGTGCTCACGGAAATGCCCGTCCTCTCCTGCCTGCCTCGGTCGTTTCAGGAGCCTCTGTGTGATGACAGTCCCCCCGCTCCCCCCACTCTCTGGCAATCCCTCCACGCCATCTGCCTTTCCTTTAGGCCTCCTGCACCCACCACTGGCAGGAGCGCTTCTGAAGCGCTCTTGCTGCAGCATCCAGCTGACCGCCTCTCTCTGGTAGGGCCTCAACACGGGGGTCAGCGCAGGGTGCTGGACATCCACATGCACAGGGCAGGCTTCCTGGTCGTGTGCTCGCTTCACAAAGCGGTAGAGCTCGTCGATGTCCTGTCCCTCCGGCTCCCTCTCTGCACCGTCCTCCTCCTCTTCCAAGGCATCTGCACAGACGACAGCAAACGTGCATGCTTAGACAGCCAGGCCCAGCTCTACAGCGACAGGCATTCTCGTCCCAGAGGTGGGCTGTGCGCCCCCCTCCCCCAGCTCGGGGCACGGCCCAGTGCGCCTCGTGATGGGACGCCCTGTGCCTCCCTGCTCACTCATGAAGAGCCCACCCGCCCTACTTCAAGGCGGTCCACGGTGCTGCCCCATTGCCCTGGCTGGCGTTAGCACTCTCCTGAGCCCGTGCAGTGCTCTTCGCTGGTCACAGCCGCACTCTGCAACCCGCCTGGCGCCACATCCTCCACGTGCCCCGGGCCCCGCTCCACTGGACTGCAGTGCTCCGGGAAGGCAGAGGCCGATCCTCAGTGCGCAGAGCCCTCGGCAGCTGGCACACGCCTCGCCCACTGTGGACGCTTATAAACATCCCGAGGATCTGATTCTGAACACCTCTCAGGGCTTATACTTCACTTTTACATCTCAATATAAACCCCAATACACACAGCATTCTTCTATGTCTAGTAAGGCACAGGTCCTCATTCTATTTCTCCTGAGGAACCATGTCTGATTTTCTTACAGATAAATTATCTGTGGTCAGGGATGACTACGGAAGGAAACTTGATGTGAGGACCTGCGTAACATGCTGAAAGAAAGACCCGCATTCCTAGCAGCAGCAGCCAGTTAGGAGGTAAGCGGCGAGCGTTTAGGTAGGGGTTCTGAACCTTTTATGTTCCATGGACACCTTTGCCAGTCAGGTGAAAACCACGGGCCCCTTACTAAGTCCACACTATACTGTGTATTATTTAATAACTGTATCACACCTGCACCAACATGTCCCCACAAGAATAATGTTTTTTTGAATTTCAGTTCAAGCTCATGGACCCCTTGTTAGGAACCCCTGGTTTAAGGCAAGCTAATTAGAATATCAGTTCCATTTGTTGGGCACACTTGCCCTGGAAAGAACACTAATGCTTATTGTAGCACAGAGGGAAAAAAATGTCAAACTTTGGGCAAATTTACAAGCCCCTTTTCGCTAAAGATTTGTTATTAAAAACAATTCTTTCAAGGTGAAAAAGTGAACCATTTATTTCTGAATTGCTTTAACAGGACACACCTCAGATGCTGTAGAACTAAAAGATCACACCACAAAATACACTTATTCTTTTCAGTAAGAAATATGCCACATACAATATTCAAAATGTCACAATCAGAGCATATCTAAATGCTTGGCTATTTCAGACTTACTATAGGTATATTATCTAGTGTTAATAAGAAAATTTGAAGTTTTGTTTAGAAGTCATACTTTTAAAAGTTCTGAAAGACAGAATGGAATTCCTTATTACTCTAGATGTTCTTAAAAGCATTGTTCCCAATTCTAAAGCCAGAGCTTTCCCTTCTTTAGTCTTGCACGTGCAAGATGATTTACTCTGAATAGTATTATGAAACTTTGCAAGGAGCCTGCTAGGGAAGCAGCTGCACAGCCAAGACCAGAAACTGATCCTGGCATGAAGAAGCTGAGAAGCCCGTGTTCCCAGGAGGGCTGGCGGGCTGCCCGAACCAGCCCTTCTTCCTGGCCCTGAAGCGCCGTCCCACCCCAGGCCCACGCCTGGCCAAGAAACAGCACAAGCAGCCAGTCTGTGGGGGAGCCAGGCTCCTGAGGTTACCTGTCAGCCTGGAATCTCTGACCACAACAAAGTAAAAGTGCAGGGATCATGCAAAAGCTCCACTGGGCTCAGACCCCTGCGGACCCCGCCTGCTTGTCTGCGCAGAGGCCACCACCATCTCTCGAGCACGTCCCATGGGTTAAGCAGAGCAGCAGAATCCCTCAGCGGGCACTCCAGACAGGCATGGTTTGTCACACAGGGGTTTCATGGAGGCAGTTTAATTTTTATTACAGTTTCATTAGCTGTGTCTCATTGTTATGCACAGGAGTTAGGGAAAAAACCCACCACTCCTAAGTAACAGCAATTTTAAAGTTTCTTCTGAAATTACCTGGAGTAAAATTGTATAACTTTTCCATCACTCTCTTCATGAGCTGATTGAACTTTTTCATTCTTGAATTTGCATCACTCCAATGTTCTAGTTTAGCTAGGCCAGCTTCCAAAAGATAAATTCCAACCTACAAAGAATTAGTCAACATAAAAATAGTTTTAACTGGTATACACCATTGCTCATGAGGACATGAGAAAAATCATTTTTAGCATCACCACTTTTAAAAGTCTTCAGCTTCTCCCCCAAATCTCCCTCACATATTTTCACTTTCAACAATGAATTCATCCTACAAGTGCACGCACCTATGTGCAGTGCACCCTTCAGGGTGCTGGAAAAAAACATTTCCCAACAGGATGTGAATCCACACGCAGGTGACGAGAATGCCCCATTCTCCCACCAGGGCAGTGGTCCCACCTGAGGAGCACCAGCTAAGGGGCAGACTCCTGCAGGGGGGCTGCTCTGCGCACGGTCGGGTGCTCAGGCAGTTAGGGCCGCAGCCCCTGTTAGTACGTCAAACACTCCGAGGCAGAGGAAAGGGACCTTGAGAGATGTAGCAAAGCAGAGCAGTGCAGTAAGAAACACTGCAGTCTTTTAAGAGGCTTGAATTCGAACGCCGGCATCAATATTTAGAAGCTGAATAAACTTGGACGAACTAGCTGATTTACTCTGACCCAAATGTCCTTACCTGGGAGAAGCCTCTATGAACTAGTCAACATAAAACAACTGTAAAAGGTGCTCATGGTGGGCACTCAGTAGAGGTGAGTGCCCTTCATTCCCCTGGACAACCCTGGACCCGATTCCCATCATTAACCACTGACAGTCTCATATTTTTTCACTAAAAAGCAAGAATCCAATGGGCATTACATGGAAATGAAGGGCAGAGATTTTATTATTTATTTGTACCCGGCCTTGTGTACCTCTGGGTCCTATCACAAAAGTAAGTGTTTAAATATTTATAAAAATCAGGCTCAGGTAAAACAGACTGGAATAGGCCAGAACCTGGTTTATGGGAGGTGACTAGAAGGCAGATATCAAGGCAGGAAATGGCAACAGACTCGTTATTGCCACTGGCCTTCAGGAGAGAGAGGAAATGCTCAGCCTCAAAGTTTCAGTGCCCAGAGAGAACTAAATGCAACCCAATGCTTCTAAATATTCTCCTTTCTGCTTTATAACTAGGGTTGTTAATGTGAGAAATGTTTAAGAAACTGTTTTCAATTGAACAAAGGTGAATTTCATTTTAGAATTTCTTTTCCTTTCAAATTTTAGCATGAAGGCTTATTAACCTGCTTCATAGCTGACAAAGTACATTTATTTACATCATCTCCCCTGACTGCAATGCAATCCTATGAGGTAAGAAGAATGGTTATTATCTACGTTTCATACAGAAAAAGAAGCTGTGATTAGAGACTTTAAATGGTTCACATGAAGTTACTTGACCAGTGAAAGGCAGCGCCTGACATGAACTATAAATCCACTCACTCGTTACTGGACCGGGTGAGGGGGTGGACAGCCCCGTGGTCTAGTGGGGGTGGGGGTGTGAATCCGCAAGGCCACTGCAGCGGCCAGAGTGAAAATCAACACGAACATCGGCGTCACGGGGCCCGGCATGCGACGCCACCCAAAGTGTTAAGGAAGGGTCTCTGGATGACATGAGCCCTGAGAGGAACATTAAAGAATGACCAGGAGTGACCCAGGGAGGGCCAGGGGACCAAGGCAGAGGGACGGTGAGAGTAAAAGCCAAGAGGCAAAGAAAAACAGGTCTGTGCAGGAAACAAACCTATCTGGGACAAATATGAAGCAAAATTACAAATGATAAAGCTGCAGAAATAGACAAGGGCCTATTGAAGGAGAGGCCTGCGTGCCAAATAGATTATACTTAATTCTGTAAGCAGTAAAGCATATAATTCAAGTTTCATTTTTATTACAACATTCAGAGGCAGAGTGGATAAAAGGACAGGAAAAGGCAAGACTGGAAACAGGGAAATGGTTAAACGATTGCTACAGTGAGATCCAGAGCAGAACAAGGCAGTGGGAAGAGAGGATAAGGAGGGCTCAAGAAAAGCTCCTCATGCACAAGGCCTGGAAATGACTGGTTAAAATGTACTTCGCCAATGGTCCTCGAAAGCCCAAAACAAAGTGTCCTGAGAAACCCAACAATGAGAAGCTTATCACTGGCTTTTCAGGCCTGCCTCCCATCCACGTGAACTTCAGAATGGACAGCAATGCAGAAGAAACTTAGAAGATGCCGCAGAAATGGAGTACCTTGATGGCGTGGCTTCCTTCTGGCCTCTGGTAAAGTTTTATTCTTCTCTTCTTCTGCAGCCACCCCAAATCTTCCAGCACATCTGCACTGAAGGATGATTCCACCTCAATACCCTTGCCGCAATCACTGACCGGTGCTTGGAGGCCTTGTCCTGGTTTCTCCACATCTCCAAATTCCGAATGAACATAGACCAGCAACTGATCGCTTGACTCTGAACTTGCCAAGGTCAAACTCCTTTCAGAAAAATTTTCAGTTAAACCCTGTTCAGGAAGAAGCTGAAGAGTTAATTCTCCTAGAAATGCTTTCCAAGAGTTATCTAGGTGATACGGAGAAATCACAACATCCAACTTTACAAATGAAGGGGAAAACACACCCACAACCTCCTCTTTCTGCTTTGATCCGGGGATGCCAGCCACCTCCGAACACCTCCTCTTATCTCTGTGAGCCACTTCTTCCCTTACGCTGCCATCGAGGATGACGCCGTGGCCGGCACAGAAGTCCGAGCCTGGGCATGGCTGCTCGTCCTCATTTAGGAGGAGAGGCTCATTCCTTCTGTCTTCGTGCATGTCCCAACAAAGCTGCCTCTGCTTTTCTTCATCGACCCTCACAGGAGGAGCACGTTTCCGTCGGCTGCTCATTTTCAGGTTTTCTTGGTTGGTAGATGTGAACTCTGCAAGACAAAAAAAAACAACAGTGGGCATTCCAAGAGAGGGTTTTAGTATTAAAGTGTTAGCAAATGAGAAACACAGCATAAGCCCACTGTCCACACACGTAACATAAATATTCAGAGAAGATAAAAAAGCAATGGGCAAATTTTAAATACACCAAATGCAGCTAAGGAACATGTGGGCCACAACCTCATACATGAGGTAAGTTCTAATGGCTTTACTGGTCTTCAGCGGATCTATTCAGTCAAGATAATTGTATAAAATAAAATAAAGTCTTACAGTACATTTAATGAGCAGCATAAGTGTAAAGGAAATCCCTCAAATAGCCTGGAAATATTTATTAGAAGTGTTTCAGGGAAGCGGGTGTGGCTAAATGGACAGAGCTCCCGTTTACCATATGGGAGGCCCAGGGTTCGCTTCCCAGGGCCTCCTTGTGAGGGCAGGCCGGCCGGCCGTGCGGCGCTGTGGGCTGATGCAGCAAGACCTCACAGCAGGAAGCGGGTGTGGCTCAATCGATAGAGCCCCCGTTTACCATGTGTGAGGGCCCGGGTTCGCTTCCCGGGGCCTCCTTGTGAGGGCAGGCCGGCCCGCGCGGCGCGGTGGGCTGATGCAGCAGGACCTCACAGCAAGGGGGAGATAGGCAGACATGGAAGAAATGCACAGCGAATAGACACAGCAAACACAAGCAGCAAGGGGAGAATAAATAAATAAATAAATACATCTTTAAAAAAAAA
>JAQZBX010027371.1:0-28406 GCA_029593785.1 Cabassous unicinctus
TAGAAACACAATAATGCAGTTTTCAAATTTTAAACAAAGCTTTTCCACTCTGTTGATATTCCTATCTTCAAGACTGCCAGACTTTACTGGAAAAATAAGGACAGGAGGTGTAAAGTAAAAAAACAAGAGAAAAACCTCTCTCTGCAAAATTCATTCTCAATATGGCCCCTTCCACCTTCGATTCCACTCTTTAAGGCTCAACATCACATCGAGAAGGAAGCGGCCGGAGCACAGCAACAAATCCCAAAGTCGTCGTTCTTCATGAGTTTACTCTCTGGGTGACCCTCGTTACCCCACCATCGTGCCCATGGGTGCCACAAAAGCATAGAGACATCTTTGGCTCCTCCCCAGTCTCTCCCTTGAGGCATTTACCCAATCTGTCAGCTGCCCCACGTTTTCCTTCCTGCTCTCCCTCGCACCACGGCCCCTCTGGGCCAAGCTTCTGCTGCCTCCACATTCCTAGGGACTCCTCGCCGTCCCCTTGTCCTCAGTGCACCCGAGTAAGCGCCCTGAAGAACTCACTGGCTCTCTCACTCCGGCTGCCATTCTCTCTCTGTACCTTCTCTCAGGCACTCTTTCACTCCATTTCTGACTGGAACCAAAACCTAAGGTGAGGCTGCCTTGGTCTGGGATCAGAGCGCCTCAGGCCTCTGGCCTCTGTGGTACTTTCCTGGGCTGCGTCTGCAGGCTAAGAAGTCGGCAGACAGAGGCCTGTGCATTTGCAGTGGCGGGAATCGGAGGGGCGCGTAGTAAGGGCCGGATCAGCTGGGAGCTGACCCCGACAGGGTGTGCCATGGGTGCTGTCACTGAGTCCCTACGCTGAGAGCAATGCTCCCTTCTCACACGCACTCTCTCTCCCCTTCCCTTCCTCCCTATAAAGTAACAGGTGACCGTACTTGCAAAGTGGGCTTTCTCCATAGCCTTAAAAAGGAAAGTCCACCCAAAACGTCTGTCTGGAAGGCCCCAGGCAGATGCCGTGTCAGCCTGCATCAACGGCGGCACTACTGGGCCAGCACTGATCACGTTCGTTCAGCTAGATGGTGTCATGGTTCCTGTGCTACAGGCATTCCCCAGAGCACACTCTGCACATAGAGCACAGTGTCCATCTTATCCCTCTTCCCCATCCACCACACTTAGAGTGCAGGTAAGGAACGAAACAAACAGCCCACAGGCAGGTACAGCAAGGTGGAATTTCCTACCTTCAGAGTATCTGCATTTATATTCTTTACCCTCAGAGCTGTTAAAATATCTGTTAAAGGAGAATGAGCCTAACTCTTGGTGTCTCAGTACCAAGAAAACTCTTTAAAGAGTGTCAACTTTGTATACTGGTATTTAGTATTATTCCTTTTCTTTCTCAAGGAATTGTTCAAAACACTGTAGATAGCATGAGCTGGGGCTGAAGGGCAGCCGACCCTCATTCTGTAAACTACTTGTCCGAGGCAGACACTGTGGCTTGGTGGAGGTGTTCAGAACGAGGAAGCTCATTCAGCAGGTGTCGTCAGCCCCTGTGGTACAGGGGCTACAACATTTTTTAAAATTAATGTTTTCGTTCGGAAAAGTAATGAAAAGCAAAAAAAATTTATTATAGTAAATTAGAAAGTCTAAAAAAAAACTCAACCGAACTTTTAAGAGTTTCTTACCTGCCTCAACAGTATTTTTTAATTATATTGATACCACCATTGATATTACCATTTAATCAAGCACTCAGCATGTGTCAGGCACTGAGCTTAGTGTTTTACAAATACAGATTAAATATAATAATGCAATACCATGGGAAGTAACATTGTTATACCTTATGGATTAGGAAACTGAGGCTCAAAGAGGTTCAAGAGCCTGTCCAAGGTCACATAGTAAGTAAAAGAATCGGAATCCAAAGCCTCTAAATCCCACATTCCTGTCTTCCACGCTATGCTACCTATTCTGACGATTCCAAAATCTGACATTAATAACGCTGGGAGAGGGGAAGAGAAAGTATATTTTCTGTTGATTTCTAGAATATTTTTTGTGGGTCTAGAGTTTTTAAAATATGTGGTATAGTGGATTGAGTGCACCTTCTGCCATTAGCTGAGGTAAAATTTTGAAAAACTGAGAGGAAAAGTTTTATTTGTAGCAAGAAATTCTTCTCAGAAGCTACCCCCAAAAGCTAATACTTTGGTTCTCCTTATCTATACCCAGATTTGATGATTTAAACCAATTTGACACCAGAAATTCTCTTATCTCAAACTCTAGAACAGATAGCGACTTTTTTATGGCACTTATTACAAAATTTATATTGCTAAATCTGATCTTCCAAAACTACCTAAATTCTAGCACTTAGCTAGCCAAACTTTAATTAAATGTCATCTTACTGAGTTAATTTAAATAAAGACCCCATCTTTAAATCGCTTTAATGATCTGTGTGATTATTTAGTTACAGGGCCTAAAAGTGGTTAATTCTCTCACAAGGCTGACTCAAAGTCCAAACCGGAGCTCCTTGCCCCTGAAGAGGAAATTTCTAGAAGCTTAACTGTCTATAGAAGTAGCCACATATACTTTAGAACAACTTACAGTTTTATTTTAGTCACAATGACTATAAAAATAGCAATAAAAGTGCCTTTCAGAATTTAATTAATTTATTTATTTTTGCACTGTAGACCTAGAATGACCCCTGGCTATCTGGTCTGTGGGATTCTGAAGGAGCACAACAGGCCAAGGATATCAAATGCATCAAATTCAAAGAGAGCCAGAATATTCCAGGCATGGCTGAAGTCTGGACCCCAGTCCTTTGCTTCACCTTGGAAAGGAAGCTCATGTTTTAGGATAATGGAGTATGTCGTTGAGGTAAGCAGCCGGCTGCCTTATTTCTTCATCATGTGCAACGGCCAATCAACTGACAGCAGGTCTGTTCAGCAATTCTGAATCCCACCCCACCCCCTTGCCTCCAAAGAGTGTGCTGGGGTACGATCTGCTTAAATATCTCCCATTTGCTAAAACACTTCTCCATACCAGGACACATGGGTTTTGATAATATCTTACCATACAGTTCATAGCAAAGTGATTGTGCTGTGTCTGCAGCTCCATTGCATGAGGATGGCTGGTCCCAATCTCTGTGTAGCTGTTCAGAAACAGGCCTTTGTTGTGCGTGATCCAGTCAAACATCTACCAGAATGAAAAACAACCTGGAATCACTCCAGAAGAGACATGATGGACACAGGCCAGGAACGGCCTGCACTGAGAAAGGACAACTTCTCTCCTCTGACAAGTCTTTGCGGGAGAAGTCTTTGCTTCTAAGAACAAGTCAGCAGTTCTGAACTTGTAGGATTTACAAGAAAACCCTACCTAACATGTTCCTTTTACAGATGAGGAATTAAGAAGTGGAAAGGTAAACAGAGATACTCAGATCCCCCAGGCTAATTAAAAATTCTATCTCTGACTCTTCACCCAGCCTCTCAGCTATGCTGAACTGCCTAACTTGCCACAGGGCTCCTCAATTAAAGAACCTTAAGCTGAACTTAGAGACATACAGGTCTCTAGATGGGTTTTGATTGCCCACAGGTTACTGATAGCAATACCAATGACTTCAGTAGTATGCTCTTTTGTGCCAAAAGTATACAGGAAACCTATGCAAATACAAACAAGAAAAATTAACACAAAAATAAAAAGGACTTGGAAAGAAATTTAATGATGACACCTCTCTTAAGATTCAATACAGATGCTCCTTGAAAAACTCTTTAAGGAAACAGAAATGACTACCAATTTGCATTGCTGAGACTTGAACCAGAATCCCAGTGACAGTAACCTGTTTTTCTAGTAATTGGAAAGAAAACTCTCTAGGGTCTTTGACAACGCACCCCTTAAAACAAAAGCACCCTGGCAGATAACTTACAAGTTGACCAAATATAGAACTGGATTATTTCAAAAGGTCCTTTTATATCAAAGATTCCTAAAGTAGTTTCTACTTTTTTCTACAAAATATTCTCCTGTCCATGAAAAAAAAATTTGATGAATTCAAATTAATAGTGATTAATTCACTCAGGTGTGTGCCTCGCAACATGTTTCTATAAATAAGCATCATCTTTTCACATAGCTAAGATTAAGTTAGCCAGTAATTGATGAGAATTCACTTTGACCAGTCGGTCTGTCTGAAGCACAAGAATAAAACAAGAGACCATAGGTAATTATTGCTGTATTACCCAGAAACTATTATTTTTAACTCATTACTCACTTTTTATTTTAAAAACATACTCAATAATAGAATTGAATGGTGTTCTAGCATTGGCTTTGTATGAGTAGAAGAGCAGCTATAAGCAAATTACATATAGAATTACTGCTTTCAATAACTTAAGTCCATACATTTTTCACTCTGCTAATTGAAACTCTCTCTCTCTCTCTAACCTAGCAGGCATTCTAAACTAAACTACCAGCAGTTAATAACTTAAAATTTCTGAAACAGCACTGTATAGCACAATGAATGAAAGCGGCAAGCAGCTCTGAGCCGCACACTGGTCTGTCACTCACACCGCCAGGCAGGTTCACCATCCTTCTGCCTTTAACACCGCCGTTTCTCCTGACCCACCCAGCCTTGGCCCCCCAGACCCGGGACCCAGGAAGCGTCCCTCTGCCTCTCCTCTTAAGTCTGCTCCTCGCCTGCCTACCTTCTCGGCGTCCTGTTCGAAGAGCCGCAGCTGGAAGCACTGGTCCAGCTTCAGCTTCCTCACGTGCCACATCTGATGCAGATGCTGCCGCGTGGAGTGCAGCCTGTCCAGCATGCTGGACACCCTGGGCAGGAGGGTCTGCAGGTCGGCATTGCCCGACCCCGAGTTCTTTTTGGGGAAGCTCTCACTGCTCTGAATCCTCTGAAGCAGCTTCTGTCCCTCTAAATCCAAGTCTTCTATGGGGGCCTTAATCACCTTCTTCTTCAGCTGGGAATGTTCCTCAATCATACTCCGAGCGCCCTCTAAGTCCTGAGGCAATTCCTTCTTAGCTAGGATGTCCTGCAGCTCCTCCAGCCGAGACAGCATGTGGGTGGCACTGCTGATGTAGTCCTCAAAGGCCACTCGGATCTCGATCCACTCTTCATGGTTGTATTCCAGGCAGCCATCAAACTCAGGGGTTAACTGGGAGGGATCAACCACTTTGGTGAGGCCTTCTAAAGAGACCATGTTTGTCTTAAGGGGAAAAAAGAGAATCACGTATGAGAAAATGAACCAAATATGTATGGTCTTATCTTAATGCAATTTGAAAAGCTTCCAGATTCTCAGACTTAAAGCAAGTAGTGATCTGTTTACAGAAAACCTGACAGACATACC
This sequence comes from Cabassous unicinctus, assembly GCA_029593785.1. Classification (NCBI taxonomy): domain Eukaryota; kingdom Metazoa; phylum Chordata; class Mammalia; order Cingulata; family Chlamyphoridae; genus Cabassous; species Cabassous unicinctus. The sequence goes on from JAQZBX010027371.1 coordinate 5,289, forward strand.
TTGCTTTGCTCCATAAAAATAAGTGTAGCTGAAAGAAGGCTTATCAGTTTAGTCAATGAGAGACAACCATTAAAGCAATACATCCATGTTATTTGGAATACCTAAAATTATAGAATCACATGCATTTCAACGAGAGCTTAAGAAATCAGACTTCTTTCCAAGAATGTAGAAATTAACCTGCTCTCTTAGGCACACTGAACAAGGAAATGTGTTAAACTGCAAGTATGGAGCTGATGATTCAAAAATTTCACTTTTGTCAATTACTCTCAGGTCTCACTGGGACAGAAAACTGCAGAGATGCCAAGGCTAATGTCTTGCTCACGGGCTTCAGAAAGCCTTTGGAGGGCCCCCTCCCTGTGAGGATGCTCCTTTGCCGGCTCCTTGAGGGGCCACCTCAGCTCTGCCTCAGCCTGCTCCCACTTCACGTCAGTGGCTGGTGGGTAATGAAGGACTTTTCAAAACTTTAGAAAGCAACAGGGGCTAGCAAGGAAGCCGGCAGCCTCTTTTCACAAAGCTAAAGACAGCGGGCAGGCATGTTTATTTGTCTTAATCATCTGCTGCAATTCTGGGTAGTACAAGTGTTTTCTATAAATAATCAGTACTAGTTCCAGTCTGCCAGTGACAGGGCTTTGGTCAGTTACAATCTAAGTAAGAAATCCTAACCTCACCCTATCTAGACAAAAAGGAGAGCAAATGTTACTCTCAAGGGAGGGGTGATTAAAAACAAACACAAAGGTAAAGGAAAAGGTTTGTGGCCTAGAGCACGGCTCACACAGTGATGCTGACAGTGGCGGGTTTAGCGCCTCCCCGGCTAAACCAGCCTTCAGGAAAGCAGCACTGGCCTGCGTGCTGGCTGGCCTAAGAGCAGCACGAGGCAGCAGAGCTGGACCTCCAGAGGGCCCTGCCCGAACCCAGCCCTCCTGTCTACACTGTTTCTGCAGGCCGACTCCTCTCTCATTTGTCCTGACTTTTAGCGATGACCGTGGAGCCAAGCACTCAGAGAATGAGGCTGGTAATGTGTGGAGACAAGAAATTCATTAGAAAATCTTTACGTCACTTTAAAAACCCACAGGGGAAGATCAAAGTTAGACTAGCAAAAACTTGCGTTAATTATATAGCCAAACCATTATTTTGGCTTTAGAAAGTGTGTAATTAAATGCTACACGCTTTAATTCTTCTTTAAGAAAATAACTAAGGCCCAATAAATTGTCCTCCAAAATCACTTATTTTATATGAAAATAAAGACCTCCCGATTTCATCTTTCACCTGAAAGTCCTGAGTGCAATTTCAAACTAAAATGAAATTTAGATTTCAGATTGGAAAATCAGTACTATGAAAAGACATTAAAAATTCCAAGTAATAAAAATGTGAGAACATTTTGAAAAATGTAATATGTAATGTAAAGCTTACATTTAATGTTGTTCAATGTTTTAGATATCATTATTGCTGTTTACCTTAAAATACATGAAAACATCCACTGACACCAAATGGTTACATGGGCAAAGATGCTAAAAGAAGCAACCTAATCAGCCAAAAATTACTGTATTTTAATAAAATATTCAAATCTTATTGCAGAATACAGCATGAAGCAAATTCTGGCCAGAGCACTTTCTGCCCATAATCATTTCCTTAAACTTACTGCATCAAAAGCCTCTGTCAGACCTTGTAGATTAAGAAGAGGAGGTTACACTGAAAAGGAAAGTAAGCTGGTGGGTAGAGGAGTGTTTTGTATCACTGTCTGAAAGACAGTGGCCATGTGTGTCTAACTGAATTCAGGAATCTGTGTAGTTTTAAAGGGAGTATTTCCTTTGTCATAAATGAAAGCCTAACACAGGACATGACAGACTGGATGAAAACTCAGGCTCTTCCATATTTACTCCTCATTAGCCTGAAGCTTGGGTCCTCCTGACGCGCTCATCTCCAAGGCTGAGACGACGATGATGCTCCTCTGAGGCCACGCGCTGAGTGGCAAAGCAGTCTGATCAGATCACAGCCTTCTTTTCTTAAGGGAAAGGCCACACACCTCAACATTCCTCACACCCCCCAAACCAAGAGAATTAAACCTATTCTCCCCCCCCCCACATGCGAGGAAATTAATCCACATGGATAACACAATAACCAATGTAACATTACCATACGCAACAGCTAATTTTACCTATCACAGGCACATAAGCTATGTAGATCCTGTTTAATGCATGGTTTTAAAATCTGATATCGACTTGAAAGGATTAGAAACGCCCGGTTTTCATAAATCACACCTATAGGCTTAGTCGGTCTGGCTACACAGGGGAAGTTACCTCAAATTCAAATTTGGAACTGCCAAAGTTAGTCCTCTGTTTCTGCCAGAAGTTGTCTGGTTTGATGATCAGTGCCACATGGATGCAGCAGGGAAAGGACTCCTGCAGGATCTTCAGCAGGGGCTTGATGGAGTCCCACTTGGACCCGCGCATGTCCACGATCACCGTGAAGCCCCGCTTGCACACTTCTTCACTACAGAAAAAGAAAAGGCAAGTTGGAAACACACAAGGCTCGCCAGAGTCCTGCTGGTCAAGGCGGACTCCGCTTGCTCCATCCAGCCAGAGGTCAGTGGGAGCCTCTGTGCGCTAAGGCGGGAAGTGGAGGGCAGCAGTAGGGCCCGCACGCTGAGCCCTTCTTCACTGGCCAGCTCAGCTGGGGGCGCTGGCGCGGGAAAGTGGCTGAAATCATCAGCCAGAAAAAGGTTACAGCTTACCTGTGCAACTAAATTCTTTCTCACTCCTCCCCTTGGACCGTGAAAGAAGAGAATCTGACCACACAGGCACCAAGGAAGAAGGAAGTTTTCAAACAGTTTTCAACTTCAAAAGCTGTTTGAAATTTTGATTTCCTATTTCTGTATTTGCACCCTGTCTACTCATCAGGAAAAGAACAGTGGCCATCCTTCCCATTTCCCTGGTCTTCTCTGTATTCATTGACCACACACACAGTAAGTACTATCGGCAGAGATCCTTGGTGAGCCCCCCAAGGGTGCCCTCGTCCCCATGGAGTGCCAAGCCTAGGCAGGACGAGTCATGGTGGGGGACACCAAAAGTGACCTCTCCAGTAAGGCTGGCAATGGCAGAAGCTTTGTAATGTCCCACTTTGTCTCCTTTAACTTATCCTTGGCCCTGAAGCTACAGCAATGATTCTCAAAGTACTATCCACCAGTCCCTGGGCGTCCTTGGCACCCCCCGGGCATCTGCCAGGTAAAGCTCTTTTCATAATACTCTTTCACTGCAGCTGCACTGCAGCAGCCTTCACACAAATCAAGGCAGTGCTAGGAGTCATCGCATTCTTCACCTCCACGTTCATGCAATTACTGTTTTTTAAAAAAGCCCATTTCTCTTAAGACTGCCCTTGATAAAGTAATAACAATTATTAATTTTATTGACTCTTGGCCCCTACGCACGTCTTTTTAATGATCTGTGTGTGAAATGGGAAGTCCACGTAAAGCACTTTTCCAATAAAGAATCAACAACCAGAACTGCAGTGTCCTTAAACAGAGGTCAGGAAACAGAGTGTCGCTTGGTTTTCAGGGTTATATGCAGAGTCTTCACCCTCCTGGTTACATGGAGGACCCTCTTCAACAGCCCAGCTTGCTGGTGACACCGGCATCAGACACAAAGCAGGCAGCAACTGCCTGCAAGGCGTTTGGAAATATGCTGAAGACCTTCTGAGTGCTCGGTGAGAATTTTAGATTTTCACCTAACTTGAGTATCCTGGAGCTACAGGGGAGACAGCTGACGTCCTTCTGTCTCAGGTAATCGCCCTGAAAAGGAGTCTAAATGAAAAACCGTAAAACTCATTGCTATGTCTAAGTCACGGTAAAGGGTTCCGGGAAGATGGCGTCAGAGGAGGTCAGCTGGGCTCATCTCTCTTAGGAAAGCAGCAGAGGAAGGGTGAGCTGTCTGAAGGAGCTGCTCTGGGGATCTTGCAGACCAGCAGGGTGGCACGTGCCTCGTCCAGGAGGAGTGGTGACAGAGAGAAGAAGTTTGCTCCCCACCCTTGAGGCAAACAGCCTTGGTAAAGCACGAAGCTAATGGTGAAACCCACCGCTGACGGAGGCCACCTGAGAGGGGAGCAGGCTTTTCCTCCCAGGGAAGAGGGAGGGTGCAGTGGAGGGCTGAGCATGGGTTTGCTTCAGCAAGGTTAAGCAGCAGGGTCTGGCTCCAAACGGCCTGGAAACACCAGCAAGTAGACGTGGAATAGCCACCTCCACGGAAAAGTTTGCTGAAGAGCGCCATCTGCTGGCAGATCAGGAAAGTGAAGGAAAAAAGAGGCTTCTTGAGTCTCTCTTGTCCCTATCCCTGGCCCCCTTGGATCTGGTCTGCACCCCGTTAGTGGGTCTCAGACCCTGTTTTGATAACTTAAATAGGGGAATTCATCACATAAAGGGACGCCCAATAAGAGTAAGTGCCGATTTCCCATCAGAAACCATGGAAGCAAGAAGGTAGTGGTATGATATATTTAAGATACTGAAAGAGAAAAACTGCCAGCCAAGAATTTTTTATCTGGCAAAACTGTCCTCCAAAAATGAGGGTGAGTTTAAAGTTTTCACAGATAAACAGAAACTGAAAGCGTTAGTCACCAAGAGACAGGATTTACAAGAAATATTAAAGAGCGTGCTGCAGCCTGGGAGGAAAAAACAGTAGAGAGGCACAGAGAAGAGTGTAAAAATGATTATTATTAAGGGTAACTAAAAGGGTAAAAAGACAGTTAATAGTAAGATATGAAATGGAAAGTCAAAGGATAAAATAGACAAAGTAATGCCTTTACAGTAATAACATTGAATGTTAAGAGATTGAACTTCCCAATCAAAAGACACAGAATGGCAGAACGGATAATAAAAAAATATGAGCCATCTATATCCTGTCTATAAGAGATTCACCTTGGACCCAAGGACACAAATAGGCTGAAAGTGAAAGGTTGGAAAAAGGTATTTCATGCAAACAGTAACCAAAAGAGAGCTGAAGTAGCTACACTAATAGTGGACAAAATAGATTTTAAATGTAAAACTCTCCTGAGACTAAGGACATTCTATATTAATAAAAGGGGTATTACCCAAGAAGAAATAACAATAATAAATATCATGCACCTAACCAGGATGTCCCAAAATACATGAGGCAAACACTGGCAACACTGAAGGGAGAAACAGTCGTCTCTACAACAATAGGTGGAAACGTCGATACACCACTCCCATCACTGGATGGATCATGTGGACAGATCAACAAGGAAACAGAGCTTGAATAATACGATAAATGAACTAGACCTAACAGGCATGTCTGGAACACGGCACCCCCAAACAGCAGAATATACCTTCTTCTTAAGTGCGCATGGGTCTTTTTCCAGGATAGACGATATGTTGGGTCACACAACAGGTCTAAGCAATAGACGGTCCACGTTTCACAGACGTAGAATTGTGATGACATCTACACTGAAATAAGAAGGCTCATCACAAAACTATTACAAAAACATCTGTGGTAAAAGAACCGGCCTATGGCTGCTCACAGTTATGGGAAGACGGTGTTTAAAGCAGGAAGAGGAGTGCAGGCTGGCCCAGCAGCCCCGCTCCTGACTCGGATGCCGAGCACTGCTCAGGGCCATCAGCACAGGCCGAGTCAACTCGCACTCACACTCCTCGTGCTCTCCCTTCATCCCCAGCAGGTCTTGGGCCACAGACCAGGCAACATCACAGCAGAAATGATGTTTTGCTCTCTGGCCTCCTTCACAAACACCCGAGGTCAAAGGGGCAACCCGAAACGTCTCCTAAAATTTCCCAGCTCACTGAAACGAAGTGTGCTGGGCCTCCTCAGGCTCCAGCGGGGCTCTCAATCCTGCACACTTCCATTCAGCAGAGACTCGGGCCCTAAGGTCCTCGGGCCCTGAGGTCCCCGGGCACAGCCCCTGAGGCGATGGTGGGTGCTGCCACCCCGGCACTCTGTAGAGGAAGCCTGGGCCCTGCCAGGGGGCATTCCACTCAAGACCCACATGCCAAAGGCACGGGGCGGGCGTCCCGGGCAACGCGCCGAGGCAGCTGCTGCCTGGTGGAGGGCGCGTGTAAGCGCCAGTCTTCACCATGCCATGGTAAAAGCTCCTGCGGCCTGCCCTGTTCCTAACGTTAAGTGCATACAGTATGCACAGAAAACCACTAGGCGGGGGCTTGAAAGGAATCCGAAGTCCAGGCTTAATGACAGGAACCTGCCTGAGAACAACAAAAGGGAGGTGCCCTGAGCACCAGTTTACAGAAGGATTAACTATTCACCTTCCTCTGCTACTATCCAGTGACTTCACAGGTAATGGGAACAGTGCATGAACTGAGCTGGGAGGCCCAGGCTTTCAAGCCATCTGTTTGATCAAGTTAAATGCCAGTCCTTATCATAAGAGCAGTGAGCTGCAAACATCCCCAAACCTGGCTTCTATTTATGAGCAGCTCACCAACACGCCCAGCTGCCTCAACAAGGGGCCCCAGGCTTCCCTCGGCCTATAAATCGCTGCCTAACAGCCTTATTCTGCCTAAGAATTAAAGAAAATAGATAAAACTGATGTCCTGATATTAAATAACCAGAGAGTATACTGTCCTTTACAAATCTGCAGATTTAATTTCCGCCTGGTTTTCCTCAAGGAGTATTTAAAGGTTTCATGTTTTTCATTTTTGTTTACTTCTTGCATTTTGAAAATTTCTAGAATTAAAAAATAGTAGTTCTCTCAAAAAAGAGAAACTCTACTTTCTTTAGTTCCTGGATGACGAAAGTACATTTTGCATCAATGCTCATTAATGAATCAATTAAAAATCTTGACATTATTTCATTAGTGGCAAAGGAGAGTCAGAGTGGTTTAACCACTATGACTCATTCTAAAGAAGGCAAACACCCTAGTATGTAATTAGTATAAAGTATAATTCAAGCAATAATGGCAATAAACACACAGAGATGCACCAAGACCAATGCTCTTTTCATCACTGCACAGAAGGCTACATTCCAATTGTATCAGCAAGAAGTTCTGCTGCTACTTGTTTCTCCTACACACATTCAATGGAAAGTTCCACTGCAAATTAAATCTATGAATTTATTCTATTACTCCAATTGTTTGAAAGAAAAGTGGAAGGGAAGGTGGCACAAGCAACAACATTCAAACTACTCACAGCTGCTCAAATCACATTTATGGTCTACTCTGAGAGACACATTTAAACAGAAACACAGGCACTCTAGAGGGGAATGCAGAAGAAAATAGGATGATTGGGCTCTACAAAACATGTCAAAGGAAAACAAGTAAAGGGAAATAAAGAGTGCGTATGGAAGAAGGCAATTACAGTATTTCTGGGGCAGTTATTACATATTGGGCACTGTGCTAGGCATGTACATAAATAAATTTATTCAATACTCATTATGATCCCAAGAAGGACAGATTATTATCGATGCTTCATAGATGAGAAAACTAATCAAAGTAATTAAGTAGCTCTTCCCAGGTGACACCCGATTCTGATGCCCACGCTTTCCCTGATGACCGACCCGCTTTGCACTAATGGGAATGGGCAGCCCAGCACTGACCCGCCGAGGGAGAGCAGGAGAACCACCTTCAAATCCAAATCCCGGAAGGATGCCAGGGCTCACATACAGGGAGAAATGACTCAAGGACCCCCAGGACATACACGCGTATGGAAACTCCTCATGTTTATGCCACTCTAAAACCGTAACACCGAGTAATCAGTGTTAATTTTTTAAGTTACATGCAAGCAAATCTACAAGTCCAAAAACATGCACACAATATTTGCTTTCTATTTTGCAGGCAATGTTTTTTGATCCTACTGTTAGGCTAAAACCAACCAAAGCTCTGCAGCTAAGCAGTCCCTAGAGGCAGCGCCAGCTCTTTTGCTTTACTGGTGCCTGTAGGGCCACAGATAGGCAATAAGAAGACTCATCCTGGGTCCAGTTCCCTCTATTTAGACCACTGTGAAATCTTCCTCCATTATCACTCAGCAAGTACATCATTTACACGCTAATTCCACCTCTCCTATTTACTCTTTAACCAAAGGCAAGCAAAATGGCATTTCTTGTTACTCTTTAACCAAAGGCAAGCAAAATGGCATTTCCTGTCGCTGGACCTTGTAAATAAACACAACAGCAAACACAGGCAATGAAACTGAGTAAGCGTTCAGTAGTACAAGGGTCATCCTACACACTCAAGTATTTATGCATGAAAGGATATGTTTGAGATTGTTTTCTGAATTCAAAACAATAAAGATTACATTTGTAAACTAGCCTATTCCTCTGGGTGTGATTCCCTTTGACTGGATTAGGTCAGAGGGTGTGATTCATGTTGAGTCTCTGCCTTCTTGCTGGGTCTGATATAGAAAGAGTCACAGAGACTCAGAAAGACAGGTAAAAGGGAGCCAGCGTATCTGATTCTACAATGTGAGAGAGGATTTTTTTTAACACAAAACCTCCAAGAAACTGGGCCTACAGAGCAGCTTAAGAGACCAGCCCTGCTCTATGCCTGATAGCTCACAGCTGACCTTGAGAAAAGAGTGGAACAGCTGAGACCGACAGAGGAGGCCGGGAAAGAGACAAGCCCAGTGCCCGGTTGCTCAAAGCTGAGCTCCAGGATGGTAAGTTCTGGCGGGGAAGGCAGAGACCCCCTCAGAGACAGGCGGCCATCTTGCTTTGCCACGTGGCAGCACCCCAGGATCTCTAGTAGCTGACTTTGGTAAGAAGGCTTCTCTGCTGATACCTGCGTTTAGACATTTCATGGCCTTGGAACTGTAAGCTTTTACTCCAAATAAACACCCTTTATAAAAGCCAACACATTTCTGGTACTTTGCATCAGCACCACTTTGATAAATTAAAAGTTATACTCCAGGAGAAAAAAATTAAGAGAAAAACAAGATTGGCAAAATTTGATAAATGTTGAAGCTGGGTAAGGTGTGTCTGGGGGTTCACTACACTATTCTACTTTTGTGTTTGCTCACAATTTTCCATGACAACTTTTATTAAAGTGGGGCATCCAGATGATCCAAATGTATTTGAATCAATATATACCCCATCAAATATTCCAGGCATGGCTATGTCCTTGGATTGTGTCAGGGTAGATACATGTACTCTATTTTCAAAAGACAGTCTGAACAATTAAATGGAGATATATGTGTAGAGGGAAAATTTCCTCTTCAAGTTGTCAGCTGGTCTCTAAGTAACGCCTGAATAATGCAAATCTGGAGCAGAAACAAAGATTCTAACCCCCTTATGTACAGATACAGGCCAATTCCTACTGACTGCTCCTTGCTACAGGGCTTCTGGAAACTCAAACTTTGCCTATTCTTGGTGGTTCAGTAAGCACACTTAAACTCTAATATGTCTGGAAACTAGAGAAATGATCTTGGATTTTATGGGGGTTCCCATAAAATATTAGCAGGTAAAGCTTTTTAATGCCCCACAAACTTGATGCTACACATCAACAGAATGCTCTGAAGGAGGTAAAGCTCAGCATGAAGACAGCTACGTATGATCAAAATGGCACTCAATTTCTGATCAACAGTCCACTGCGTCTTGGTATTAGAATCATTCATGATGACTCCGCTTTATTTCTACATCAGGAGCCACATCCTAAGGCCAAGTAAGTATCCCAAATCCACCTTGAATAGACAAAGCTTATTACTGTAAAAAAGTTTCTTATGTCCTTGCACCCAGAAGTGTTTTAAACAAGACAGTAATGGTCAAAAAATGGAAATAAGGAGAAAGATTTGAATTTGAATTTTATCCTCTTTTGTCTGCTTGGAAGAGTGAAGAAAGTGGCACGCCACAAAGCTCACAGAACCTACCTGGGGATACAGGCTAGATAGGAAATGAGCCTCCTGAGATCCTCCTGCCGTATTCTGTCGTGATTGCTGCGGGCCGGGAAGGTCAGGATGGGGCCGCCACGCTTATCTCGACCACCTAGAAAACAAACGTGGGAACACACTTAGACAAAAACAAGACTCTTGACGTGCCGCCGGAAGTCCAGTGCCATCACTCATTCCCTCAAAAAAGAGCTGCGCTTACATTAGGTGCACAGATAGGAAGGACTGTGCAAAAGGCAAGCATCCTTGATGGTCTGAGATGTGGGGAGGCTATTTTGTCTCCTCACAGGACCTCTGACAAAAATGTCAGTGTGTTTTGCTAACCACATGGAAGACAGCACAGAAGGCCTTGTCCTTTTCTTCCCCTGTGCATCTTCCTCTCTTCAGTTTTAATTTTTCATTTTGAAGGGAAGAAATAATGTGCTTCCCTTGCCTTAAGCAATCCCCTCCCTCCCACCTTCTTCCACCCCTCACATTTTGAGCAGTCACTTTGCTACCAACCAGATTGGGTTTTAAGACTTAAAGAAAAAAGGACTGTTCTTCATCTTTATATACTGATGACTGGCTTATTATAATCTGGGCTCCATGGCATCTTCCAATCTAAAGGCCAGTACCTATCCCCCAAGAATCAAACTTTACCAATCTCTTAACACCAAGCTGCCCCCCACACACACACACACAATTGGCATGTAAGAGTTTTAAAGCAGAACCAAATTAGTTTAAGGACTTTAAAAAATACACACACGCTACAAGTATAATTCTCAACCATTTGCCAGTGAGAGGCAGGAAGATATTCTCATCAACACACATACAATCCTAATGAAGTCTGCTTGGCATCACCACTGAACACATTTCATGAATCTGTCACATTTATATCATTACTTCTATCAGGGTTTTCAGGAAAGAAAGAAGATTCAACCTTCTCAGGTAGATCCTTCATTTAGTTTTATAATTCTGGTGACCTCTCAGAAGTGTATAAGACCTCAAAATGCAAGTCACAATATGAAATTCAATGCGGTTTTTTTTTTTTTTTTTTTTTTGGTACCAAAAATCATCAACAGAGGTAGCAGAGGTATCTTCATTATATTCTCCTGATTTTCATTTAGTTCCTCAGAAGTCAACCTTCTGCACCCCTCTCTTTCATGAACTCTAACTCCCACCACTGTCTTACAGCATGACCCGCTCCACATGCCTGGAGCATCCTACAGTGGGCGGCCAGGCTGGAGAAGAGCACTCTCAACATGCTCTCCCTAGGCTGGGCTCTAAACTACTCAAAGATGACAAAGACAGCGAGCACTGACTTCCTCCAGGGAGACAGCGCCAAGCTTAGAGCAGAGCGGAAACTCAGTAAATGCTGGGCCAATGACTGACCCAGGAGCTTCAGCATTAAACCAGGGGAAAAAATAAAACTTCTATCTTGTTTCAAAACAAATACGTGCAAATTTCAATAGCGTTTTTAACTTGTCTAAGATACAATCCATATCCATAAACCTGATTATTTTATGGTAACTGTGGCAGTTTGATATTATTGATGAATTCCAAAAAGAAATACTGATTATGTTTGTAAACTATTCTGTTCCTCTGGGCTAGTGATACCCGAAGATTGTATTGAATTCAGAGGTTTCATTTTTACTTGATTAAATTATGACTAGGGCTTTGATTGGGCCACATCAGTAGGATGTTGAGTCCCTGCCCCCTTGGTGAGAGACAAGCGTTCACCTGACAGTTTACAGCTGGCCTTGTGGAGAGAACACAGCAGCTGAGCTCGGAAAGAAACGAGCCCTGGGAGAGAGGCATGACTTGTCCCAGCCTGCAGCTGAGATTGGAAGAAGCTGGGAACATGGAGTCTTGGAATGAGGAGGAAAACTGAACCCTTGCAGACATCACCTAACATCTTGCATCAACAGGTGGCAACAGACTGCCTGAGAAAGTACCTCTTACAGTACCTTGAGTTGGACTCTTTAGGGCCTTGTGACTGTAAGATTCTAGCCCAAATAAACACCCTTTATAAAGCCAGCAGAGTTCTGGTACTGTGCATCAGCACCCCTTTGCTGACAAATACAGTAATCTCGCCCTCCCCAAGACAAGACAGGTAACAGTTTCAATATTTTCCAGCTTTCAGTATTTTTCATTCTTTTCAAAAATGGGTCTGTTTCCTCAATCAAGAATAAGTTCATCACACATATTATGAAACGTGAACTCTAAAAACTATAGTATGAGTTATTTGGATAAAACATTTATTTTTGGTAAAGAGAAGAAGAGCTTCTAAACTTTTTCTGGACCACCATTTTGAATTTTTAAAATGTTTGTTTAAAAATGCCAATGACCCCTTTTAGATTCTCCTCCCTCTTCGTCACTGCACCTTGCATGCATGCAAGGCACTCTCCACCACAAGTGAGATCAGTAGAATCCAAAGCATGCCAGGCAAAGAAAGTTATGGGCAAAGTCGTCAGGTGGGCCCAACTCACACGGCCACTGCTCACTGTAGAAATTAGAACTGAGTGCAGGAATGCCAGAAGTACTGACGGACTCTTTTGTATTCTTTTCCAACTTTCAAACTATGAAGATCTGTCCAAAATTGATCACCCTGACAAGGAGGCCCCTAAGGCTTCCTATCAAGTTCATCCCACCAAATGGGTCTCTCATTCATGCCCAAGAAAAGCTTTTTTACACCTGAACCTGAATTTTAATATAGGGGGAAAGCCCCACTTTGCATTCTCCTTTACCCACAGAGAGTTTTGGAAATCTCACTAGGAGAGCTTTACAGCTTCATCAAAAATTATTTATGGAATCATAGACCAAGATGGCAGAGTGCACACGACCTCCAGAAGCAGCAGGAAGACTGGCAGACTTGCAGGAGCAGGGGAAGCGGCAGGGGGGCAGTGCAGGAGGCCCACGAGGGCAGCCTTGCTGTGTGCAGGGGGAAGCGGCGTGGATGGCCCAAGGGCCAGAGAGACGATGTTTGGATTCCGGAGGCCAGGGTACTATGGTACAACATCAAGGAAAGAGTAGGATGGGAGATTGAGAGAAGCCGCCCCAGAGGAACTAGCTCTTTGGAACTGGTCTGCAACCCCTTTATGGGTCCCTGGCCTGGTTTTGAACAGTTAAACAGGGACAATTCTAAAGAATTAGAATAAGCTGAAACAAGTATCAAAGAAGAGCCCTATCACAAAGCCAAACTGCAATTAAACCCTAGATGAGAGAGAGAAACTGACCATCAGAGTCAACTCACAAGATAAGCAGATGCCTAGACACCAGCAAAAAATTACAAGCCACGCTAAGAAACTGGAAGATATGGCCCAGTTTGATTAGTTTGAATCAAAGGAACAAACTAATAAGCTGAGCAAGCTGAGGAGGAAGTCAAGAAGAAAATTCCATTTACAATAGCAACTAAAAGAATCAAATATCTAGGAATAAATTTAATAAATTTAATCAAGCATGTAAAGGACTTGTACACAGAAAACTATACACCATTGCTAAAAGAAATCAATGCATCTAAACAAATGGAAGGACAATCCGTGTTCATGGATTGGAAGACTAAATATTGTTAAGATGTCAATTCTATCCAAATTGATTTACAGATTCAACACAATGCCCCAATAAAAATTCCATCAGTCTTTTTTGCAGAAATGGGAAAGCCAATTATCAAATTTATTTGGAAGGGTAAGGGGCACCTAATAGCCAAAAACACCCTGTAAAAAAAGAACAAAGTTGGAGAACTCACACTACCTGACTTTAAAGCAGATTACAAAGCTACAGTGGTCAAAACAGCATGGTACTGGCACAAGGATAGACATTTTGAACACTGGAACCGAACTGAGAGTTCAGAAATAGACCTACAGATCTACAGCTGATATTTGACAAGGCTGCCAAGTCCACTCAACTGAGACAGAATAGTCTCTTCAACAAATTGTGCTGGGAAAACTGGATATCAATATCCACACAGCCAAAAGAGGACCCCTATCTCATACCCAATATAAAAAATCAACTCAAGACGAATCAACGACCTAAGTATAAGAACCAGGAGCATAAAACTCCAAGAAGAAAATGTAGGGAAGCATCTTCAAGAACTTGTGGTAGGCAACGGTTTCATAAACTTTACATCCAAAGCACGAACAATGAAAGAAAAAACAGATAAATGAGACCTCTCAAAATTTAAATATTTTGTGCTTCAAAGGAGTTTGTCAAGAAAATGAAAAGGCAGCCTACTCAATGGGAGAAAATATTTGGAAAGCACATATCTGATAAGAGTCTAATATCCAGCATATATAAAGAGATCCTATAACAACAATAAAAAGACAATCCAATTTGAAAATAGGCAAAGGAAAACAATTTAAAAAATAAATTTTAAAAAAATGGGTAAAGGACTTGAATAGACATTTTTTCAAAGAGGAAATACATATAGTTAAAAAGCACACAAAAAGACGCTCAACATCACTAGCAATTAGGGAAAAGCAAATAAAAACCACAATGAGCTATCATTTCACACCTACTAGACTGACTACTATGAGAAGGAAAAAAACAAAAAAGCAGAAAATTACAAATGTTGGAAAGGATGTGGAGAAATAGGAATACTCAGTCACTGCTGTTGGTAAAGTAGAATGGTGTAGCTGTTGTGGAAGACAGTGTGATGGTTCCTCAGGAAGCTAAATGTAGAATTGCCATTTGATCTGGCAATCCTGCTACTAGGTATATACCCAGAAGAACTGAAAGCAGGGAATGGACAGATATATGCACACCAATGTTCATAGTGGCAATATTCACAATTCCCAAAAGATGGAAGCAACCCAAGTGCCCATCAACTTATGACTGGAAAAACAAAATGTGGCATATGCATATGATGGAATATTATTCAGCTGTAAGAAGGAATGAAGTACTGATGCATGCGACAACATGGATGAACCTTGAGGACCTTATGTTGAGTGAAATAAGGCAGGCAGAAAAGAATAAATAGTGTATGATCTCATTAATGTTAACTAATTATAACAATCAAACTCATAAAAGCAGAATCTAGACGATAGGTTACCAGAGATAGAATAAGGGTAGAAAAGGAGAAGCTGATGCTTAATCTGCACAGAATTTATAATTAGGTTGATTGTAGTCGATTGGGGATGGAAAGAAGCGATGGGAGCGCGATACTCTGAGTGTAGTTGGCAGCACTGAGGGGGGTGGTGTGCGCGTGCGTGTGTGGCTGAAGGGGGGAGGTTTGGGTTGTATATATTACTAGAAAGCAAGCTAAGATGGGATTAAATAACACAGTGAACCCTGTGGTGGACGAGTATTTGTGGTTAATAATACAAATAAAAGAATGTTTCAGGATCTATAACAAAAGCACACCACTAGCACAGGGTGTTAGTAATAGGCGCAAAACACAGGGGGCAAAACTCACCTAAAGCAAACTATGGACAACAGCTAATAACATTTTAACAGTCCTTGCATCAACAATTTAGTGTCAACGATAGGATACGTTTTAGTCTGCCAAAGGGCTGCTGATGCAAAGTACGAGAAATCTGTGGGCTTTTATAACAGGGATGTTTTTGGGGTGAAAGCCTACAGTTCCCATGAAAAGTTCAAATTGGGGCACCATCAGAGATGCTTTCTCACCAAAGTCAATAGGATCAATAGATCCTGGCGTATTGCCACATGGTGAAGCAAGATGGCCACTGATCTCTGCCCAGACTTCAGCCTTCCCCTCAAGGCTCACCCTGTCCTCTTGCGCTCTGTGGGCCCAGCCTCTTGGGGCTTCATGCTTAAGCAATCCTGTGGTCCTCTCTCCTGGCATAGGGCCTGTTTCTTTCCTGGCCTCCTACATCAGGCTCGGCTGTGCTGCTCTCTTCCCAATTTCGGCTCTAAGCTATCAGGCAAATGGCTCATCTCTCCCCGGGGCCTCTGCTGTTTGAACCTTTCTGTCATATGGCAGGATCAAAAATGGCAGAGCTCTCTCTTCCTGTGTCTCAGTGAGTGTGGGTTTATATCAGACCCAGCAAGGGGGCAGGGACTCAATATGGGAATGTTGCCTATTCAATTCTTAGAAAAATGTTTTATGTCACAGAAACAACCAAATTTCCCTGTAAGTTATACTGTTTTTCAAAGTCAGGAGTCTAGTCTGACAGGGCCTTTTAAACAGCTTGAATGTTATATAGCTAAATACTTTTATGGGATATAAATGTATTTTTCTTGATAGATAGAGGCCTGCACAGTAGCTAACAAAATATTAAACTTCCCTCCTGTGGAAGTCCTGTTACTTTCTCAAATCAGATAGCCAAAAGCTCTGGAATATGTAAGTCTTGCCTTATAAAGGAAAGCAGGCTAATAAGCCAAGCTGTCGATCTTAATGGTTGCATTTATGAACCTTATTCCTGTAATAATGAAAGTAAGCGTATATATTTAATGCCTAGGAGTTACCTCCTGAAAACCTCCGTGTTACTCAAATGTGGCCTCTCTCTAAGGCAAACTCTGCAAATACCCACCCCCTCCACAGGATATGACTCTCAGGGATGCTCCCTGGCCTGAGGGATTATTATCAAGTGTTTATCAATGATGCATATGAAGAAAGACCTTGATCAGAAGAAGGAAATTGTAAATAAAATAGAGTTTTTATGGCTAAGAGGTTTCAAAGTGAGTTGGAAGGTCATGGCAGAGGTTACATTTATGCAGGTCTCGGACAGACTTCACAAAATGCCACAGATAACAAAGTCACAAACAAAAGTGCTCCTGAAGGCCCTAGGGACACCTCGACACCACAGGAAAGCCACACAGCCTCACGAAATCAACATCCCCTTGGAGGGCTCTATCTGAGAATATATGAAAAGTTATTTACCCAATATACCATAGTTGCACTCATCTGTAGGCCACCTAATCATGATTCTTCTACTTCTTTTATTTGAACCTATAATATTCAGTATACTTGTTAAGAATACTTCTCAGGAACTTAAATATGCAGCCAACTCCTACTCTCCAGTTCTTTTGGGCTTGCCCTGGACAACTAACAAAATGATGACGATAGAACAGCCCCAGCCCAAAAGCAAGCAAAACAACTCTCAGAAAGGAGAGAGTGGAGAATCAGCTTTAAGAGGAAAACCATGGAAGCTGAGATCTGGAATTAAGACATCGCCTTGGGCCAAGAGAGGAACCCCACCCATGTGTACAGAAAGGGTGAGTTTGCCCCAGCAGTTGAAGAGGGTAGACATTCCTACCCAATGTATGGGGAGAGTTTTGCTGCCCCAGGGTACAGAGAGGGTAGAGCACATTCCCCAAGGATTAGGGAGGTTAAGGTCACCACCCCATAGGTCTGAGAGGGGTAGACCTGTCCCCCATGGATTAGGGAAAGTGAGATGGTCAACTCGTTGCTCTGAGAGGGTTGAGCCTGTATGCCAAAGGTTAGGGAGAATGTTGACTTCACTTCATTGTACTAGGGAGGTTAAGACTCTAACTCAAAGATTGGGTAAAGCGAGGCAATCATCCCAATGCTCTTGGAGGGTGAGGTCTAGAGCTTAGCCAACACCCAGATGCTTGATGAAAGTGGACCAAGAAAATGGCCATTGGGCAAACCTGTGAAAAGAGTAGGCCCTCTTGGGGCCCCAGGGAGAAGAAACCATCTTCTTAAGAATGACTCTCAGACTTTGACAACTAATGAAGTATGTCCTACAGGTCTACTGAACTGTAGAGGACCCATGACTCATGTTTCCCTCCAAATTTCTCCTTATGATAATGAAAATGTTTATCCTTTGTCTGTCCATTTGTGTACTGGAAGCAGATAAATGGTTCTGCAAGTTTTAGAAGTCTACAGCCAGACGGGACTTTGTCCCAAGACAACTATATTTCTTTAAACTGATTATGATATGATTTTGTACTTAGTATTGTTACTGAAGTAAGGTTTTTTGAATATTGTAATGTCTTTTTGGAATTCAGAGGGTGGAGTGTAGCAGTTTGATATTATTGATCAATTCCAAAAATAAATATTGGATTATGTTTGTAAAACTGGTCTTATCCTCTGGGCATATTAGAGTGTATAGGATTCAGAGGTTTTACTTTTACTTGATTATATAATGATTAAGGCTTTGATTGGACCACGTCAATAGGGGGCAGGGACTCAGATAAAACTACATGGCAGAGCAGAGGAGTTAGTTGGAGTTTTGAGCTGGAGCCTGGGAAGTAAGCACACAGAAGAGCAGAGCAGCTGAGCCCCGGGGAGAGAGACAGAGCCGGTTGCCCAATAGTCTACAGCTGGCCTTGTGGAGAGAGAAGGGCAGCTGAACCCAGAGAGAAACAAGCCTCAGGAAGAGAGGAACCCAAGAATCCTGAACTCTTGGCAGACGTCAGCAGCTATCTTGCTCCAACACGTGGCAACAGACTTTGGTAAGGGAAGTAATGTATGCTTTATGGCCTGGTAACTGTAAGCTTCTACCCCAAATAAATACCCTTTATAAAAGCCAACAGATTTCTGGTATTTTGCATCAGCACCCCTTTGGCTCATTAATACAGAATTTGGTACCAGCAATTCCTCTGTCCCATAATAATTACGTCCCTTCTCAGCCTGAAGCAGTCAGAGTGGACATCATCCCAAATCCTTCATGTTTAAGGAATGAACAAGAAGCAGGGAATGTAACTGCTGACTAAAACAGATTTACCATTAGTGTAGTTGTTATCTTGTGTTAACTGAGTAACTTGTAACATTGACATAAAAATAAAATTTAAAGAATCATTTATGAAGTGAAAATTGCACATTCTCTATTTAAATAATTCTAAGAAATTTTTCTCTTTCAAATTTTAACCTCTCTGCACAAAGATGCATCTTCGAATCAATGCATGTCACAGTCCATGACAGGCAGCCACCAATCACCCCTCTGTTGACCTCTCCCAGTAAGGTCAAGAAAGCATTTTGGGACAGATAAAATGTAACACTGAGGCAAAGGAACTTGGTCTCAGACCTCAAGAAAGTTAAAATCAACTCCATACAATGTTAGGTATTGGTGGTGGGGTAATGTTATGGGAATCCTGTATAGTATGTATGATTGTTTTGTAAACTCACAACTTCTCAACTAAAAAAATAAATCTGAAAAATCAACTCCACAGATGTCTGATTAAATTATATTCCTCAAGACTTACGTGGGTTGCCAATGTCACAGAAGATACCCAAACGAAAATTCTGTCACGGTTATAAAGCAGAAAAGTTGCATGTTCAAAGTTTCTTTTCCTGAACTCCCCAGGAATAAAAGCAATAATGCTTCAGCTCACAAAGGCTTTCATCTGAGAAGTATGCTCACATGGGCTTGATGTCAAGCCACAGCCTCAGGGGAGGCAGACGGAGCTGGCTGTACAGACGGCAAACTCAGCACCTTAGACTGTACACTGAAAAGAGGAGGCAGGAAATCCATTTCTTGCCCGCACCAACATCACAGGATTCATATGAGAGAAAACTCTGCAGTCTCTGGACTTCTCCAAGTCTGTAATCAAAGACCAATTAAGGGTTATCTGTCTATCCAAAATTCAAACAAAAAAGGGCAGCTTTTATTCATAATGATGCTGTTTTATTTTCCATTCCTGTGAAAACCACATCTTCTCTATCCTCCCTTCTCCTCAAACTGCAGTTTATTTCTCCTTAAGGCACTTATCACCTTTAATAAACTATATAACTTATGCATTTTTTGAGGCTGTCTGTACCCCCAACTAGAGTGTAAGCCCCACACAGGCAGGCATTTTTGTCTGTTTTGTCCACTGCTAAGCAATCAATGTCTAGAACATGACTTGCATATAGTATGTGTTAATAAACATTTGGTAAATAAATTGATTCCTCTTCTTCATTCCAAAATAAACCAAAAATACTTAGGCTCAGGTATCAGTAAATTAAAGGCTAAAATGTTTGATGAATAGTCCTATAGACACGATGCTAAATGAACTCAGAAATGAGACTTATTTTACTATAGGAAGGAAGGCTGAAAGGTCTACATTAAAACTATGAATGCCTGTGTTTCCCCCTATAGCCCAGAGAAATTCCGGCCCCTCTTCTAAATGGTACAAATCCAGGAAACTGGTGTGACAGTTTTTTGTGAATTCCAGAAAAGAGTATGTTCTTAAAACTAATCCATTCCTGTGGGTGTGAGACCCAGTGTTTGCATTAGATTCAGTTAAGGGAACTCTGATTATTACATCACTCTTGATTAGATTGCTTTAGGGTCTTTGATTGGACTCTGTCAGTGAAGCTGACCCAGGTTAGGTCTCCGCCCTCTTCTGGACTCTTACAAAACTTAGAACTGAAAGCAGAAACACAGGGTGAAAGACAACTGCCCATTTTTACCCTGCCATAATGAAAGAGGACTTCAGGATCAGCTACAGCAGACAGAGAGGCTGAGAGAGAGAGGCCAGAGGCTGGAATCAGCTGAGCACAGAAGCACAGAAAGAGGCCCCGAGAGGTTAGCAGGCCCCAACCCGCTCGGAGGTCAGCCAGTTCATTGACCCACCTTAAGAAACCAAATATATTGTGTAACATATTGTTTGATTCAAAAAAAATTTTATATGTATCCAGTACATTTAATCGAGAAATGTATATATTTAATCATCTGTTTACTTTTTAGTTATTGTTTATATTTTCAATTATTAAATGTACAAAATAAAGTTAAAAAAAAAAAAAAAGAAACCAGCTATTCTCTGAGAATCTTCAAAAGGGGTTTGAATTGGGAAGCCTCTTTTGGCTGCTTGCATGTACAGCAAAAAGGCAATTTAGGTCACTCTTTCCAGGTGACAGAAAAAAAGTGTTTCCTAAAAAGTGATGACAGGGAACACACAGCAATTCCACTTCTTACCAAGTGCTGCTACAGGGCAGAAGCCTACCGGCTAAGATGGTGACTCATACAAAACGCGCAGACTGATTACACATGGAAAGGAAACTCTTGGCACTCAAACCTTTTTTTCTTTAAATGAAGTAAAAACTCACCTTTCACCCAATTAGAATGAACTTTTCCTGAAACGGAGGCCAGCTTGCTTTGAGGTGTACAATGTGAATTTCAATGAGCCGTCTATTTTTTTCTCTCTCTGGTCCTCCTTGCAATTTTTGGATTACAACATAAATGAAAATTATTCCTTACACACACCCCTGTGGAGCAAGTCTAGCTCACCATGACCATAAAAAGCATACTTTTACAAAGGAAATGCTCTGAAAGGGCACAGTATGTAAAACAGGGAAATTAGGACTGTCTGTGACGTATGCTCTCTGTTGAAGGGATGGCCGCAGGACCACTTTGCACACACCCCCAGAAAACCTCCTCTAAAACGTAACTTAAATGTCTAACAAGAGGCAACAGTCTGAATCAAGTATGATATATCCACACAGTGGAGTAAAAAGGAATGTGGAATCACTGTATGTAGCTTCCTGTGGGGAGGCAGGTTACAGGGTAGGGGGGACAAGGATAGAAACTAGATTTCTCTGACTATACCTTAATTTATAAATTTGGCTCTGGAATGATGTACAAGTTGTATTTGACACTAAAGCAAAATTAGGTGGTTGTTTTCATAAGCTTTAAAAATGTAAAGCAAAAAGAAAGAAATGATCCTGGGTGGACAGTATATCTACACAGAAACGATTTCATGTGACTTTAAAATACATATATTTAAACATATATTTTTAGGAAAAAAGAACAAAATCATTAAATTACTTTTGTTTATTATATTGTAATAACATTAGTACTACAAAGTAAATAGGTAATTATGTTGAAGGAGGTTGGAACTAAGATTTTGAGCACAAGTCAAAGAGATACAAATATAAAATCAAAGAAGTAAAATATCTATAATCCTAAATTTGAATTAGAAATTATAGTATTAAGCCACAATGTCTTTTTTCATTAAAAAAAAGTTCCCTCAAGCAGCATAAAAACAAGTAACCCAATAACAATGAGCATCCCAGAACCCAGAGTGTAGTCTCTACATACCATTTGCCTGACTAATAGGAACTAGGGCTCTTAAGAGAAATGGCTGATTCCAGATTTAAAGCAGGAAACATAAAAAAGAACCTGAAACATCCCGTCATATTAGCAAACAAGGAAGCTGTATTACTGTGGTGTGTCAAAGAACTCAGGAGCCAAACTGAAGACGTGCCCATTGGCCAAAGATGGGACAATTTTAACATCATAAGAGAAAAAAACGAATTGCAACATCAAATAAATTTAAAAATCATGACTTCAAAATGATACTTTAAAAAAACACATTCAATAGTCACTTTACATTTTAGTCTAAAAACTGGTAAATAAAAGACAAGAATCAATCATGTATCCTACTTTTCCTGTATGAACTGTATTCTCAGTGAAACCAAATAATTGATGGGCATTTTCTTTATGAAACATTCAGGTTAATGAATGGAGTGATATAATTAAAATGATTGCAACCCTAAGAAACAAGATCTAAGCAACAATCATCATTGGATGCTCACATCACAAAACAAGAGAGAGCCAGACAGCATGTAATCCCCAACAGAGCTGTACATCACCATCCACTAAATATTTTTGTGTCTTATCCCCTTGACCCCCCAGTCTAGTCTCATCAAGCCTCAAGATCTAACATCTAGTTTACAGGAAATACGAGGAAGAGGTACATGCTAAACAATCACCCAGGGATGCAACCAGCAAAATCTAGAATGTGGGAAAGTCTGCAGGAAAACATCCAGTTTCCTCAACTAATAAACATAGGAGGATAAAACAACAAGAAAGAGATGGAAGGAGAATCAATAGATTAAGACTTATCAGACATATCAACCAATTGCAATACATATCCTATAAAAATGTGAGACAGGGAAATTTGAATATTGAATGGCTTTTTAAAGATATTAAGGAATTACTGTTCTTTTTCAGGTCTGTTAATGGTACTGGGTTTTTTTAAGCTTATCTTTTAGAATATATACTATGGCAGTTTGAAATATTATGAATCCCAGAAAGAGAAAGTTTATGTTTGTGAACTAATTCATTCCTGTCGGTAGGAGACCCTTTCAATTGGGCTTCGTCAGTGAGGCAGGACTCAAGTTGAGTCTCTGCCTTCTTTATGGGTCTGATAAAAATGAACACACAGGAAAAGGGAGCCGCCATATTTGATCCTGCAATTTGAAAGAAAGGACCCCAGTTTTGCCCCCAGCTGAGCTGCAAGGAGAGAAGTCTCTGAGAGTCTCAAACTGCTGAGTCCCAGAGAGAGATAAGCCATATGCCTGATAGCTTGCAGCTGAACTCAGGAAGAAAGCAGAGCACGTGAGACTGATAGAGAGGAGGCCCAGAAAGAGACAGCCCTATGCCTTG
>JAQZBX010027372.1:0-28409 GCA_029593785.1 Cabassous unicinctus
AAACTATATATATATATATATATATATATAACAAATAACATTTATGTAAACAAATGCACATATATGCATATTTATTTATATATCATTTTACAAATATTGGTATGTATTGTGAAAAATTTGATTTTTACCCACAATAAATAAAAAAGACACTAAACCACAGTTACACTTACACATACACCAATACACACTGAGATAAGCACATAAGAATGTAGACACTAATGTCCATAAAATAACATAGCCTTACTGCCATAAACACCAACACAATCACACACTAATCCACACTCAGACACACAGGAACAACCACAACCTAACATATACAGTAAGATGTATGTATGCTAATATACCCAAATTAATACACATTTGCTCATATAGTAATAAACATAGATGCAGCACTGACATACACACTGGCAACAGCAGAGTAACAGACATATCTACCCACATGCTAATGCAAACACATGAACACATGCAAATATACATACAGTAACATGTATGATGTTGACATTGACACAAATTATCACACATATCATCACACATGCTTAAATTAGCAGCTGCAAACATATTTGTACATTGGAATAGTGTATTGGTAAGATGATTTCTCTGTAAGAAGAGGAAATAACAGGCTGCTTCAAGAAGCTCCTGTTCAAGCTCTCTCTGCACTGGTTCATCAGATGTGCTTCAGTGATTCATGGATCCTTCACTGCAGGGAGGACAACTGCAGGGGGACATTTGTGCCTGGAATCCCACTACCTTTCTCTCACAGTGATTCTTAAACAGTGATACACTGCTCTTTCCAAGACAGTCATTGAGCTCAGCTGAAACAGGAACTGGTTCTTGGGCATATCTCTGGAATGGATGTTCTGCACTGGAAGAAAGGGCTGGAGTATGCAGAACAACTGAATACAATGCCCCTCATCCAGTGTAATGATTTTCTGGGGACTGATGGCTCCAGACTCAGCTGGAGCCATGGGCTGTGATGAAGAATTTACCAAAATTTCAGGTGAGCATAAGGGTCTTTGAGGTTTTCACCAGGCCTGGGCTGTACACCTCCTGCTGTACCTGAGATGGCAGAGCTGAGGTCAACCACAGTGAGTTGAACCCTCACCATTCATCTCCTTTCCCACCAATCCTTAAGACACTTACAGAGCATTGTTGCCATCAAGAAAAGTAAGAACCCCAAGATTTCCAAGTCCATGAGACGATCTCCCTGAGCACACACCCAGTTCACAGAGAAGAGAAGCCTAACCTTCCCCATTCTGGGGCTGTGATCCCATGGAAGCATGGGTTCTCATCTGCATGTGGGAGGGCCCTTTCTTCTAAGCTATGGGGAGGTTCAGGAGGGAGACTGTTACCCATGGGCTCACAAGGACATCTACCTGCAGTCTGCATGCACCAGACTAGCAGATGCCTTCTGCTTCAGAACATTCTGTTTCCATAAGTTCTTAATTATATACTTCCAGATGACAAACATAAATAAGGAACAGCTGTATATAAATTCTGAGAGGTCCAAATGGATCACATATGTGGTTATTAAAAATGAGTTAAACATGGAACACACATATTCACACAATGACACACACATATTTACTGTACAGTAGAAATAAAATGCCCACTGAGAAGGTAACACCTAAAGAATTGGTCAACAGAGGCATATATTAGGTGGAATAAGTAGCCTAAAAGATACCTAGGTCCTTAAACAAGAAACTTATGAATGGTGGCCTATATGGCATGTGATTAAAGATTTTGAGATGAGAATTCCTGGATTTTTCTGTGGGTCCTAAACATAATGACAAGTGTCCTTATATGAGGTAGAGAGGGATATTAGGTTGCAGGATAATAACAAAGCAATATTGTTGCTGAAGTAGAATGCTATACAGCAGTTTTCAACATGGGTTAAGAGACCATGAATGCAAGAATTCAAGAAATCCTGCTCCAGAAGCTGAAAAAGAAAGATACAGATCCTCTCCTAGAATCTCTAGAGGGGATACATTTTTGTCAATATCATGATTTTGGCCCAGTGAATCTTATTTCAGACTTAATACCAGAATTGTAAGAGATGAAAATATGTGTTTTTTTGATTGCCAAATTTATCCTCTTCAAAACAGCCATAGGAATCTCATGCCTGCAGGGAGGTGTATGTCCTTTTGTCAGTGGTCTCCCCACACTGCATCCTGTTGTCTGTTGCCCATCAGTACAACCCAAGTAACAGATCCTTGGCCCATGGATATGTCTTGTTCAGGTATTTACTGTCAAGGAGAGGGCCAAAGGGCAGGGGGAGGGTCCTGATCAGGGCTGTGCTTGAACCAAGCACACTTGTAAGCCCATGGCTATGTGATCAGTGATTAATGATTTCCCTGTCAGACTCTTTGGGCTTTGGTGATTGGAAATAAGCTGGAAACAGAAAAACTTCCTTGATTTTAATAATAGGTAGCTTACATTCTAGTTTATATTTATTTAAATTTTACATACAAAATGTGAGGGGGATCGTCTACTTTTATTGCTGAATGGTGAAAATAAGACTGAGATCCATTGTTTGTAGCAAAGAGATTGCAGAGTTCTGGACAAAGGAGGTTTTGATTGAAAACTGGTATGTAAAACACAGGTTGGAAGTTGTGGGAGACTGGTGGAATCACACCTAGTATTGATTATTTCTGACCATGTTTACCAGCACATAATGTATGTGAATTCTATTTTTAACATTTTAGGAACTGTCAAAATATTTTTAAATGTGGCTGACCTGTTCACATCAACACCAGTTATTTCTGGGTGTTCTGGTTTTTCACACTGTAGCTAATCCATCTGTTTATTAATATGAAAAAAAAAAAAAGATTATAGCTGTATTAGTCAGCCAAAGGGATGCTGATGCAAAGTACCAGAAATCTGTTGGCTTTTATAAAGGGTATTTATTTGGGGTGAAAGCTTATGATTACAAGGCCCTAAAGAGTCCAACTCAAGTTTGCTTCACCAAAGTCAGTTGTCACGTGTTGAAGCAAGAGGGCAGGAGATCTCTGCCTGGTCTCTCAGGGCTTCCTTTATAAAATAAGCATAGGACTCATTTCTTACAGGGCTTTCTCAGCTGCTCAGCTGCTCTGTTCTCTTCAGTTACAAAGTGTTAGGTGAATGGTTCATCTCTCCCGAGGGCCCCAGGATTAAACATGACACAGCTTTCTCCTCTTCTCTGTCTCTTCTTTAGTGAGTGTTCATTTATATCAGCTCAGAAAGGGCACAGGACTCAGTCTGAGTCATGCCTTTCTGATGTCGTCATGTCAAAGCCTTAATCTTAACAGTCAGTTTAATCAGTACATGTCAGCTGAATCTAATGCATTCAAAGATTGTCATACCCAGAGAAATAGATTAGTTTACAAATGCAATCTTTGTCATAAATTATCTCAAACTGCTACACTCCACCCTCTGAATCCCAGAAATACATTACAATATTAAATAAGATCTCTAAATCCTTTCAGTTAGCAATTGTAAGTACAAAATCACATCACAGTTATAGGAATAGAGTTTGTCTTGGGGCAAATTCCTCTCTGGCTGTACACCTGTGAAACTTACAAAACAATTTATCTGCTTCCAGTATACAAAGGGACAGACATAGGATAAGCATTTGCATTACCACAAGGAGAATTTGGGAGGGAGACATGTATCACTGGTCCCTAAATCTTCTGAAAACCTGCAGGGCATACTCCATTAGATTTTGAAGTCTGAGAGTCATTCTTAAGATGATGATTTCTTCTCCCTGGGGCCTCATGGGGGCTCACTCTTTCCACAGGCTTGCCCAATGGCCATTTTCTTGGTCCTACCCTCATCAAATATCTGTGTGGCATCCAAGCTCCAGACCTCACCCTTCAAGAACATTGGGGTGATGGCCACAATTTACCCAATATCTGGGGTAGAGTTTCAAGGCCCTTAGTACAGTGTGCTGGTGGCAATATTCTAATGTCTGTAATACAGCCCCAGTCTCCTCAGAACAGTGAGGTGGTGGCCTGCCCTTTCCTAATCTATGTGTAACAGGCCCATCCCTCTCAGAGCACTGGGTTGGTGACCTCACTCTCCCCAACCCTTGAGGCATGTGCTCCACCCTCTCTGGAGCCTGGGGAAGCAAAATTCTCTCTGAACTGTGGGGTGGAACATCCACCCTCTTCAAATGCCAGGGCAAACTTACCTTTTCAATAAACATGGGTGGGGTCCCTCTCTCAACCTAAGGAGATGTCTTAATTCCAGAACTCAGCTTCCATGGTTGTCCCCTTAAAGCTGTTTTCCCTTCCATCACTTCCCTCTCTGTCTCTCTTAGTGCAGGCTGACAGTGGTTTTGTTTATACAGATCTTCCAAAAAGCTTCTTGGTTTAGCATGCAGGAAGCAAGGGTCCAAGCCATCAGTAAGACTTTCCACAAGTCTTTCCTGGAGAATTGCATTTTCAATCCTGACTTAGAAGTTTTAAGTTTAGTTAATTCCTCAAATGGGGCACTATTATCTGGGGGCTTGATTTCCAGAGGCTTGGAATTTCTGGAATCAGTTTCTGGTTTCTTTGTGCCCAATTCAGTTCTCAGCTTATCTCTTTCATCTAGCATTTTACTATAAGCTGCAAGGAGAAGCCAAGCTGCATTTTTGACATATAGTTTGGAAATCTCCTTGGCTAAATGTCCAAGCTTGTAATTTTCAAATTCTGTCTTCCATATAATATCAGGAGTCAATTTTGCTAAGTTCTCTGCCACTTTAAAACACAGATCGCCTTTCCATAATGGTTTCATCCTTTACTTCTAAGGCTTTATCGGAATCTCTTTAGTGTCCATATTCCTACCAACAGTCTCTTCACAGCAATCTAGACCTATCAAGCATCTCAAAATTCCTCCAAAAAATACCCTTACCCATTTATAAAACTATTCCAGCATTTTTGGTAATGCAAAAGCATGACCCCACTCCTGGTACCAAATTCTGTATTAGTCAGCCAAAGGGGTGCTGATGCAAAGTACCAGAAATCTGTATGCTTTTGAAAAGACTATTTGTGTTAAAAATGGACACTTAGTCCCTAAGAGTCCAACTCAAGGCTCTCTTCTCAGCAAGGTCATTTGCCAGGTGTTGAAGCAAGAGGGCAGGACATCTTGCCTGGTCTCTCAGGGCTTCCTATATCAGTCTCTGGCATAGGGCTAATTTCTTTCTGGGCCTTCTCAGCTGCTCAGCTGCTCTGCATTCTTCAGTTGCAAAGTGTCAAGTGAATGGCTCTCTTCCCAGGGCCCCAGGATCAAACATAACAGAGCTCTCTTCTCTTCCTTGTGTCTTCTTAAGGGACCATTTATATCAGCCCACCATGGGAATGGGGACTCAATTTACCCCACCTGTCTGCCTCTCACATTTCCCCTATTAATAATTTCTTCCATCATTGTGTTACATTTATTACAATTGATGAATATTGAAGCATTGCTACTTACCATGCTTTGAGTTTACATTATGGTTTACACTTTTCACCATGCAATTGTTTAGGTATTAACAAAATGTATAATGGCTCATAACCATCATTGCAATGTGATGCAGAACAATTGCATTGCCCTAAAAATATCCTGATTTCCAACTACTCTTCCCTTCCCCTTCCCTAAGAAAGTCTGGTAACCACTACCTTTAAATCAGTATTAAAAGGTTTTCATTTATTTAAATAATAAAAGATCTATTTTGGTCCATGGTTGCATCCCCCCTTATGTTTGTTCATTCCTCAGTCTTGAGGATTGTGGAATACTGATGTCTGCTCTGTTTCAGATAGTGAGGAGGTTTACATCTTATTGGGCAGATGGAAGGAAATGTTTGGCTTGCAGTTGTAGATACTCCTTGATTTGGTGGATCATTTTGTTAGTTGCTCTGGGCAGAGTCAATAAACTGGAGAGTAGGTGTTCTTGCAGCTCTGCTGAGATTCAGGGCTCAACCAACATAGAAAAAACCTGAAGATTTAAGTCTTTACCTCTGCCCATTTTCAATTGATGTAATGGTTGGGCTTTGTCAACTCAAGCAGGTAATGATATGCAGTTGTTTGGTCAAGAAAGCACTGAGTTAATTGCAACACAAGGGCATTTCCTGGACTTTAATTATCAGTGAGTTGATTGCATAGATGGCAGATTACATCTGCAATCATATGAGGAGATTGCTATAAGCAATGACTGATGTCTCATCCTGTCATTTGAAAGCCTTAAAAGGAGAACTGATCTCATCATTCAGAGAGCAAATCCCCATCTCTATTTAAGATAGTTAGTGTCTCCTGGGGAATTCAGTGAGGAGCTTCATCTGAGTCCCTGGTTTGTAGCCTGCCTTACAGAATTTGGACTTGGACATCCCCATGGTCACATGAGACAATTTTATAAAATCTCATACTAGTTAAGGATATCTCCTGTCAGTTCTGTTTCCCTAGTAAACCCTGACTAATATAGCTTGGTACCAAAAATGGGGTGTGTCTTGTGAAACTGAATCTTAAAAATGGGATTTCTGAATTGGTTCTGGGAGTTTTAAAATTGGCTCTCTACTCTGATTATATTCAAGGACACTAATGACTCTGTTTCCAATAATCAAGAGGCCACTGACAGTTCATAGAATGAGGTGGCATTACAGTTAGACAGAATATCACATGATGTGACTATTCCCATGTTTGTAAGAGGCAAGGATCTGGATGAGAGTGTTTTAACACCCTAACACAGTTTTTTGGAGAAAGAAAATTTTATTTCCTAAAGCTACAGATTTGAGATCCCTGAACACAAGACTCAGAGTATAATTGTAGGAGTAGCAGAGTTGAAATGAAAACTAAAATCTCAACTTTGCATGGTATCTGCTGTTAAGTGAGTGCATTGATTGGAAAGTTGTTGAATTTTGAGGATTGGGATGGAGACATACGGGTTAATAATTATGGCAGTGGAGACAATGAAACCCTAAATTCTCCTGAGACTTTGCCAGATAAATCTGTATCGATCTGCCCTGAGGAGATCACCCAATGGAAAGTTTGGACCTCCCAAACTCTGTCATAACCCAAGGGATCCAGACTCCCTCCCCACACCGAGGAGAGAACCAACCAATGTCAAAAATGTATCAGCCAAAGTCCAGCCTGATCCAAGGAGTCTTGACCTCCTCCCTGGCCTGAGGAAACCATCACCCAACTTCCACTTTGCCCTGAGGAGTCTGCCATCAAACCGCACATCCAAAGAGAAATCCTATCTCACCAGATGAAACTGCAAAGGAATGCTTTGAGGTAGTTACCCTGCTATAGATAGAAATCAGGGGAATATGTGTGGAAAATGCATATTAAGGGTATGAAATAATGGTGGAAGGAATACAAAGTTGGATCAGAACGAATTTATTAATATGGGCCCACTAAGCAGAGATTCTGGATTCAGTTTTGTAACTCAAGGGGTTAGAAAGGGCTCTATTAATTTGGACTAAGCCCATAATCCCAGAAGAGCTCTGTTTTTGCTCTTCTCTGCATGTCAGCTGTTACAGCAGGCACTGCTGCCACTGAACTTGCATCTTTAAACAAAATGGGAATGATGGGAACTCAAGTTGGCAAAAGCAAAGCGGTATCACCTATTTGCCAAATACAAGGTGGTTGTGGATAACATAATGAACAGCAGAGTTAAAACAGCACTCAGAATATTCTGACTTGCTGAGACCTGTGGGATTGGCTATTACATCATGAGGCACCTCAAAGTAAAATTGATGTGCAGCCATCTACATTCTTACATGATCTGTTAAGGAGGTGAGTTCTGGTATAATGAACAAAAGTCTAACTTGTCTAACAAATGTCTAACTTGAATCACTGTTTTTCTACTACTGTAATTATCATACAATATTTATAGATTTTGTGTGACTCTCATTTGGATGCCCTGTATGCTACCAAAACCTTAGCCACACATTTGGAAAGTAAAGCTCTTTCCATAGGATTCCTCTCAGTCTTTTTGAGTGATATTCTCTAGACCATTCATAAAAATAATTTATGTTAGTAAAAAAATCTGTTATCCTTGCACTTAAGACACATGAAGCAAATTTTCTTACTGTTTTCTGTGGTCTTAAATATGTATCTTAGAGCTGTTCCCTGGAATTGATCATACCTTTGACATGATTCCTTAACTTGAGAATCTTGAACAGATTGAGAATAAAAAGCACTTTGGTATTTGATTTAGGCATGTCCTGGTTACTTTATATTTCCTCTAATTTTTGCCTTGTCTTCACGGAGAAATAAAAGCAGGTTAAGGACTCCAAAATAAGATGATGAGGACACATAGAAAACCAATGTACCTTAGGGAGGGAAAACTGGGAAAAAAAGAGTGTATACCATGGAGGGACAGAAATACCTTATGAGCTCAGCATTGCCTGGGAGGAGGCCTGGGACTCTTGGATGATGTTCCCAGCACTGTCCATCCACTCTATATCCCAGCCTCTCCCCAGGAACCTGAGAATCAGAATGTCCAAAAGTCTAAAAGCCTGTTCTGGAAGGGTGTTCCTGTCTTTGTGCTTGGCCCTAAAGGCACACTTGGGCCTTCACTACTAGTATAAGGAACTCTCATTCCACAAGCACATGTCACACGGATGAGAAAGCCATTTCCCACAGGGCAAGCAGGGCAAAGTGCAGTTAGCTGAAGCCATGCTGGACTTCCCACATACACAGCTCTAAGTAGGTATGGCCTCTTTGTGAGGACTGTCAGTTAAGCCGAGCCTTCAGAAACCTGTGCAGCATGGATGAGTGTGACAAAATCTTTATGCTGGTCTACCTGCATTACTGTACATTTTGGTGGGTAACTTGACATATTTTTATTTTAAAAAATTGACTATTTTAGGGAAAAATAATATGGTAATGAATGATACATGCTTGAAATAGTAAAAGAAATGTCTAAAT
Organism: Cabassous unicinctus; assembly: GCA_029593785.1. NCBI lineage: Eukaryota > Metazoa > Chordata > Mammalia > Cingulata > Chlamyphoridae > Cabassous > Cabassous unicinctus. The sequence goes on from JAQZBX010027372.1 coordinate 8,865, forward strand.
TAAATATAAATGGTATCATTAGTGCACTTTGGATGAAGAAATCAAACATTATTCTGGTATTATTATCTTTTATATCTACTATACATTTTTGAAAATTGCATGTATGAGTATGTGTGAAACAAGCATGACATTAATCTTGTGGCTTTTGCATAAAATCATAATTTGTAAGGGTCTTTCTGTGACTGGGCCTCTACCTTGATGCCACATAAGATGGAAGAAAGAAAGTGAGGTCCTTGGATAATGCAGCTATGTCCCTGCCAGGATTTCCCACTTCCTCCTCCATTTCCCTGAGAAGTTTAAGGGTATGAAAAAGAACAATATTGCAAATAGAAAAGAGTCTGTGTGATATCAAATCATCTTTAAGAAAAAATGCAAATATTTATCACAAGATTGCTAATATGTTATAGGACTTGAACCTGTAATAATACCATAATGAAGAAGTTTTGAGACAATCAACAGTGACACACAAACAAAAGTCATTTTGTTGTGTAGTCATTTTGTCACTAGTTCTATCAAGATATTCCATGTTTCTACCTTGAAGAAATTGTGGAAAAAAGTTTCTCTTTAAATGCATGACATTTTATTTGAATGCTTGGGTTGTGTCAGCAATATTTACTCTGTCTAGCATTGTGCTGCTTCAATGTCAAATCTTTACCTTCTTCAAGACTTTTGGGAATTATTTACACTGAAATATAACCTGGATGTGTTTTCATTCTCAGAATGAATCTTTACAAAATAACTTTGGGTTGTATGACAGCAGAGTGTAACATGCTCACTTCTGGAAGTGGAGTGTTGGATAAAACACATTCCTTCCCAGGGGCTCAGTATCAAATTTAGGTACTGAAAATGTGGTGTCTGTAGGATAGGAGGAATCAATGGAACCCCACAACAAATGCTTTGCATGAAAAAGAGAAAAACTACTTAAGAGGTAATAAATAGTGAAAATATGAAGAATGCAAAGAAAATTTCAGGTAAAGCATCACCAGATAATAGAAAATGATTGATTAACATACCTCATAGCCAGAATTTTCAGAAAAACTGTTCACACTTTGACCAGGGTCAGTGCCACATGGAAACTTCAGACAAATGGCTCAAGCTAACTCCAGGAGTTGGAATTAACCCTGAGAACACCAGAAGTGCAAGAGAACTTTCACCTTCTAATCAACCCCTCCCCTTGCCAGAACTAAACTAGACTATAAAATTATTTAAAATCTATTCCTTTTATAGTGAATAATTTATTGAAATAAAAAACACAGGGAGCCCAAATGGAGGAAAAATTTTACTAGCCTAGGCAAAAGAGAAGGTGGAGAGATCTATTTTTCATGGTGACTGAGAAATCTGAATATATACTATTGGATCATTCCTTTGCTCATCAAATGATGTGATCTCTCCTTCATGAGAGGAAACCTGGCTATCTACTTGTATAAATAGGGACTCAGCATCTTTTTCTGTAACTGATTAAGGATTGTGCATCGGATGTGCCACTTAGAAATTTTCAAGAAGCTGATATTGGACTAATTATGCCATATGGTAGCTTCTACTTAAAAAATATATATATTTTTCTTTTGAGTGAAATTACCAGTTACCTTCTTATAATCCGTTTTTAGAATGTACTCTTTATTTTAAACTTTGTAATGTTTGTGGTGTTTGTGAATAAAGCATGTTTTATTTTAAAAAAAAACAACAACACAGGGATTATATATACACATATGTGTATAACCAGTACTCTACTGAATGCCCCAAATTTCACTCTTCTGCCTCTATAATTCATGCCTCCAGTCCTTTCCATTTCTTCAGGCAACAACAGATCTCCCTTTTAAAATAGTTTTGTTGAGTTTTACCTTACAGGTCAAACATTTCAAGTGTAAAATTCAAAGGTATTCATTTTATTCCCTGATATGTGTCACCATCACACAGTCAATATTAGAAAGTATTCATCACTTCACTATTTTAACTTGTATAAGTTCTCTTCATTCCCTCCTGAATCTTATAAAACTCTGTATTAAGTCATCTCCCTCAGGTCTTTTCTAAGTCAGATGAGGAAAGGCACTGGAAGCCATGCTGGGGCCCCCAGGTTACAGAACAGTGACAAAAGGGAAAGCCATGTCATCTTCTCTCTCCCTCAGTGACAATCTAGGCTCTGACCACATCTGATTGGCATTTTCTCTAAAAAAAAATATAATGTGATTTTCAGAGTCAGGAAAGGAGCCAGAAACTTGAAGCTGGGGAGGTGAGATGAGGAAGCCCAGGACCCTGGCAGGAAGCCCCTCCCCTGCCTCCCCTTCCCTGCTCCTGGGAAGAGCTTATGCTTGTTGGTCCTGATCCCACTCAGCCCAGCCCCCTCCTGGGCTCCCTGAAGGGCAGACCTGGTTCTGGTCTCACACTTCCTCCCTCATTGCCTTTGCCTTCTCTCCTTGTAACTACTGAGTCCTCAGATCTCAGGTGTTTCTCTTATAGAGCACCAGGTTCATGAGATTTTCTTGGGAAGGATAGTCAGCTTTTCACCATCCCATGGAGTACATATGACTTTTTAAAAAGATTTATTTATCCCTCCCCTGTTCTGTGCTTGCTGTCTGCTCTTGTGTGTTCTGTGTCTGCTGCTCTTCTCTTTAGGTAGCACTAGGAACCAATCCTGGGACCTTCTGGGGTAGAGAGAGGCACTCAATCACTCAGCTCCCTGGTCTCCTGCATCTCTTATTGTCTCTCTTCTGTGTCTCTTTTTGTTGTGTCATCTTGCCGCACCAGCTCTCCTGCATGGGCCAGCACCCCTGCATGGGTCAGCTCTCCTGCATGGGTCAGGACTTCACATGGTCCAGCACTCCACTCTGGCAAGCTCACCACACAGGCCAGCCTGTTTTTCCCCAGGATGCCCTGGGAATCAAACCTGGATGCCCTATATGGTAGATGGAAGAACAATCACTTGAGCCACATCCACTTCCTACATATTACTCTTGATGAAGCACTTTGTGCTGCAGTTGTTTATATGATTTCAGCATTTCCCAAGGGATAGGAACTCACTTGGTCTGCATACCTGCACATGCAGAGATACTGGACCCTGGAACTCATTTTCTACCTCTATATCTCTCTGTGTATACATATAAAATGTTGTCAGAAGAGCTATAGATCAATATCAACCAGAAATTCCCAAAACATTCGGATTAATTGGTCATTGTAGATCATTGATATTACTCCATGGTAAAATATAATTTATTTTAATGTTTTTATCACTTGGTATTACTACTTACACAAACAACAAAAATATTAATAGAGAGAAACACATTTGATGCACTGAAGGGAAGGAATGGAGTAGTTTAAATATGTCAGTCCTGCCATTTTGCATGTATCACTGTATAAGACAGGAAGCTCTTAGAGGCTATGAAGTTGGGTGAGCTGAACCTCCTGAATCAGGCATAGTTTCCCCACAAGCAGATGGGGTGGAGACAGAGGAAGAGCTTGAGCCATAAAGCCAATTTATAAAGCAGGTTCTAGGGTGTTGGGTGTTAGCTATGGGCTCTGGGAATGGATTTTCTGGATATGGGGAAATGGGTGAGATGACCATGGGTGGACTTTCAGGGAGTGACACATGGAATTGAGTAAAGGGATTGAGAGGCTATGGAGGTGCTGATGAGCAGACAAGGGAGATGATGTCAACAAGACAATCATGTCTTCCTGGAGCCAAAGCAGATGGTGTCTTAATGGAGAGAGTGGTGGCAGTGGCCATGGAGTCACAGGATGGGACACAGTGGGATGGGAGAACAGGAGTGCAGAGTCAGGAAAGAGAGGATGGATCATGGGTTTGAGGATCCCCATGCTAATTCTGGAATGAGCAGTTTCAGAAGCAGATTCTTACAGCCTCTTGCATGGGCTTCCATCAAGTTACTGAATATATATCAATCAGAGTGAAAGAGGTGATGTGGAGTGTTCCTAGAAGAGAAACACTCGACCCTGCAAGTAAGCCCTCCTTACCCTTACACTCTCCCCATCTATCCTCCCTGACCTGTAGCCTGGATGTCATCACCCTTGCCTTGCAGTGGGTGCCAGGCCAAATGCATAAAATAGGAATTCTTCCTGACATTTAAACTGAGTAAATCATAATAGAGATTTATTTGGCATAAAACTTACAGTTCTGAGGCTGTGAAATGTCCATACCAGTGCACCAGCAGAGATGCTTTCTCACCAATGTCAGCTACTGGTGATCCTCAAGTCTTGCTACATGGTGAAGGTGGCTGCCTATCTCTGCCAAGATCCCTGCCAAGATCCCCGCCTTCTCTTCCAGAATCAACCATCTCCTGGAGCTCAGCTGTGGGCAACTAAGCATAGGGCTTCTCTCTTATAAAATCAGAAGGAAATGAACTTATAAGTGGATATTTGCATTTCTTTCTTTTCTTTTTGTAAATTAAGATAAAAAATAAATCTTTTTAGTTTAAATTGTGTCCAATCAGAGAAGAAAAAATGTGTATTATATAGAAAACACTTTTCCTATGATGTTTGTAATTTCTAAAAGTGTTAAGGATATTTTTATTAAATTTACAGAAAGTAAAACTACAAACAAATACATAACTTATTCCAAAAGGCCACTTTGTGATCAAATATATTCGGATGATGTTCAGGGTTTGTTTGCCTGTTTTAAAATGCTATATTGTTTCTGTCTTGAGAATCACCTATTGCTTTAAAAGTCTTTCAATACAACTCCAGTGCTGTTGTCAAGTAACATGGCAAAGGTGTAAATGTGGGCAACACATCTGAAATGGGTTTTAAAAGAAGATTCCCAGGCCCACCAGCTCCAAGTCCAAGTCCAGCTGGGTTGATAAGAGGCACAGCTGCAGAGCAGGGAGCTAAGAATGGATTCCCATCTGCTCTTCTACTGGTTCTGGACCCTGCTGTATCTTTAAAAGTTTGTGGTACATTTGTGGCTAGTTTTGTCCTTCCTGGTGAATCTAGAAGTTTCATGTCATGAGCAGAAAGCTTTGGTGTTGGAACAGATAGATGAGATTCAGTTTCTAGAAATTTAACAAAAAGTTCTGAAAAAGAACTGTTAAGCACAGACTGTTAATTTGGTCTCAGACGTGTGTTGGGAACACTTTTTGATCCTCCTCCAAGCCACCCACTCATCACCTAGTACTTCCCTGACCTTCAGTGAACAACAGGTCCATTTCATCCTTTTTGATACCCAGGCTGCTTCCCATTAATCTTAACACTTCATGATGCTTATTTTTTGGTGTGTGAAAATATGTAATGAAGAGGTTTCTCATTAGGGCTTTGTCCACTTTTCCTTCTGTGCTGTTTACTAAATTCATCAAATTCTTTTGTACATAATCCAACATTTCTTGTTGGAGCTCATTTTAAGTTTTTCAATTTCTTCTTCCTTCAAATCTAACTGTTCTGTAAGTCTTGATGCTGAGTCCAACGCAGCATTCATTTCATCCAAATGTTCCTGTAACGCAAGTTTTCCTTCCAGATTTTCTGCCTTTGTGTTCCATTCACCTGTGAACTGAGTTTGCTTTCTAATTCAGGAGAATACATAGCTTTTTCCTTTTGTTGGAAATGCTCTAGTACCTAGTCTGCAGGATGCCTAGTGATAGAGCATGCTGCTTTACTTGTTCTTGTGAGATGGAAAGCTGATGTGCAGTTTCATCCCTCTGCATGGAGACTGCATTCAGTTGGACCTGCAGTGATGCTACCTGCAAACTGGCTTGATGACTTGCATTCTTCATTGCATTAGAGAAAGAAAGTAGCTTCTCTTCCAATACTGTGACTTACTTTCTTAGGTTAGTATCCCTGTCTTCTGCAGGCAAAGCTTTGTGAGTATAAGAGTCTTCTGATTCTATTGTTATGCAATCTCTCTAGTTCCTGGTTTAAGAGTAATTCTTTGTCACGTAAATGTTGCACCTCATTCTGTAGGGCACTGTTTTCCATTTGTTTGTGCTTCAGGGCCAACATAACTTGGTCTCTCTTGGTCTCACAACTGCCTTCTCCTGCATGGACTTAACTGCATTTAAAAGCTGATTTAACTCCCCAGTCTTGCTCTGTTCTTTTTCTTTCAATAGTTGCTCAAAAGCAAGTACCTCCACCTTCATTGCCTGGCATTCAAATTCCCTTTCTCGCAGAATCATAGAAAACTTCATGTTAGTCTCTTGTAATGCTTGGTATTCTGTTTCTTTTACCCTGGTTGTTTCTACTATTTTTTCATTTTCCTCTTTTACTTTACAAATGTCCATTTCTAAATAATATTCTTTCCTTCAGGTTTATCACTGCCTGCCTCAAAAGTTCATTTTCATTCACTTTTTAGTGAAAATTTCATTTAAAGAAAGTAACTGATCACTTTTGGATTTGATTAAGAGGTTTTTTCCTTTAAGCAACTTTTGTAAAACATCTTGATTTTCCTTTATCTGCTTAATTTCTGAATCATTTTGTTCATGTTCTTTTCTTTCTAACTCTGAGGTGGCAGCAATTGAATCAGATAATTTTTTATTATTTTCTTGTAGAGTTCTAATTGTTGCATCTTTTTCATGCAGTGATTTTCTTAACTCTTCTAATTTTTGTTGAAGCAATTTAGAAGACTCACTGAGTATATCAGACTTAATTGCCCCAAGAGACTCTGCTAACTGTGAAGAAAGTGATGGTTCAGAGGAGAGCTGTGGTAAAATAATATCAGGTTTTCCTAAAAGAAGATCCTTGGTGTTGCAAAGCTGCACTAGGCTGTACTGAACTTGTTTTAATTCCTGGCCAAATTTTTTGAATTTGGTTTCTATCTGCTCATAACTTTGGATTATGCCAGTACAGTCTACCTGTAAAATAGGATTATCATCACTGTCAGCCAAAACCTGGACCTGAAGTTAATGAAGTTCTTTCTGTACTTGGGCAGACTCATGCTGCATATTTTGTACTATGGTCATGACTTGTTGTTTCCACTCTTCTGTTTTCTTCACTTGTTTAGTATGTCACGTTCCTGTAGTAGCTCCTCAAACTGATTAGTATTAACACCTCTAACCTTGTCACCTGTGTTGGGTGTCTACAAAACAGTCAATAAAGTTTCACATTTCTGAGATAATGCATCTATTTCAATATCTTTTTCTTGAATAATATATGATAAATTCTGCACAGTTTCTTTAAACATATCCTGGCCACTACTTTCAAATCTAGTGGACAATGTTTTATTTTCATCTTGCAGCTTAATAAGGGCTGCTTCTTTGGCAACAAAAGATTGTTGGAATATCACAAAATGTCCATCATTTTGTGATATTCTCTTTTTAGGTGGCTATTTTCCTTAGCCTTCTCACTCAAAACAGCTAATACTTGTTCTCTTTCCATGACATAGGCCTGTAGTTGCTGTTGAAGGTAAACAACATCCTGAGTGTAGGGAGCTGAAGAGATTCTTTCATGAAGAGCTTGTATTTCCAACTCTTTCTGCTGGATTATCTGAGTTAATTTGACAACCTCATCTTTGGACAGCTTTTCAATCTGTTTTGATAAAGATAAATTCTTTTCATTTAGAAGTTTAATCTCCATTTCTCATTCTTTTATCTCTTTTACTAATCTCACAGTTTCAGCTTTAGATAAATCATCCTGTTCACTTCCATTTTTTATATGAAGGCTCTGAACTTTTGTTTCTAGGAAAATATCAGAATTCTCAGTTTTAATGCCCTGTCTTCCTTCATGCATCTGGGATCTGACATGTTCGATTGTTTTTTGCAAACTCCTATTGTCCTCCTCTTTCTCAAAACAGACCTGGGTATGTGTGGCATTCATTTGCTCATGCTGGTATTGAAACTCTTCCATTTCCTTTTTCTGCTCCTGTAAAGACTGAAATAGTTGCATCTTACTCTGGCTTTGATTCAATTTTTTTTTTTATGATGTTTTCTTTCCTCTTCAAGATTATCCTTTATTATATTCAGTTGAGATACCTCAGACTCCAGTTCCATAATAATATCTATCTAGAGTTTTGGGCTCAGCCACAGATGTAGCTTGATTCTGTTGTTTCCTGAGTCTTTCTAGTTCTTCTTTCAGATGATTGTTTTCTTCTTTCATGGATACAAGATTTGAGAAGGAGGTAAAACAGTACCAGGAAATTCCCAGTAGAAAAATTCTCTAACAATTGCAGGTGGAAACCAGGTGCCCATCCAGGTCTGAAAAGAATCAGTACATCATACCCCAAAGATCAACCACTCCCCCTCCCTGCTGGAACACTAATGGCAAACATCAGCTTTTGGAACATTGCTTGCTTGCTTTGTTATAGAAATATGTATGATTAAAACAATCCTGTTTTCAGTTGCTATAGAAATACGTATGATGATTAAACCAATCCTGCTTTTGGCACGCGCGAAAAAGAATTGGCCACGCGGGAAGGAGTTCTATAAAAACTGCAGTCACTGGACGTTAGGTGCGACTCTCACTAGGAAGTGCGCCCTGGCCGGTAATAAAGTTTTCATTGAAATTTTCTCCTGGGAGTCATTATTTGCATGAAGCGTCCCGCTTCAGACTTCTGTCTTTTTCCTCTAGGGTTTGTTAGGTCAAAAGCAAGTTTCTTAAAATTTTCATTGGGCGGTTCCATTTCTCAAAGATTTTGCTTTAAGTTTCTAACTTCAGCTTCCCTTTCTTTAAGTAAATCATCCTTAAAATTACTGTTGCGGTTTTGCTTAAGAGACTGAGTTAACTCATTCTTGACTCTTGAAAACTCCCCCTCATTTTGTATAATAAGTTCCTTAAGTTGATCATTCTCCTTCTGAATATTTATTGTTTTGTGATTTGTTTATCTGATTTACTAAATCTTCTCATTTATCCTCAAGCTTCTGCTGGGTTAAATGCATATTATGAAGGACCACACTGTATTTCTTCAGTTTGTAGAACTTGAATAGGTTTTTGTATCTCATGATTTTCAGAGTGCTGAGTTACTCCAATTTCTGCGCTACCTTGTAACAGAATTTCAAGTTCTTCAGTTCATTCTGCATAGTTGCTTATTTCCTCTCCATGTCGATGACTTATTTCTGTCAATTTCTGTTGATGTGCTTTCTGCAATACTGAGATTTCATGTTGATGGTCATCAGTTTCCTGACAGGTTCTGTTTAAGCCTCTTGATAGTATTTTGCAATTTGCAGATTTCACTTTGATCAGAACTATTTGTTCCTTGTGTCTGAGCAATATGCCTCCAATGGCCAACTTCAGACTCAAGTCTTGAAACTTCATTTGACAGGCTGTTTATTTCTTGTTGTGACCAAATTATGTCACCAAAGTCCATGTCATCACTGTGGAAAACTGAAGCATGATGACTCATACCATAACTGAATGAAGGTGATGTAGTGGTTGCTGATATACCACCAGCTCCTGAGTGGACTGGCTGAGCAGCTGACTGCAGCTTCTGTACCTGATCTTGTAGTGCCCTCTGTCCTGTTTTAAGATGGCTGATCTCTGTCTCTTTCTGCTGTAATTGATTTTTTTTTTATTATTGAGTATTTATTGAGCAATAAATAAATATACCTAGAAATAGAATAGATTGTGGCAAGAATTAAATGAGAAAGTGCATATGAAGCATTGGGCAAAGAGTACCACTTGTATTAAAATAAGACGTTAAATAAATACCATCATTAAAATGTTGCACCTTAAAATTCTTACAATTTTTGTGGGTCAGCACTTCTCACACTTAAATGAGCATAGCACCCAGGGATCTTTTTAAAATGTTCTAGGTATAAGGGAAAAACACAGCAAGCCCTGCCCTCATGGTGCTTGCCTTCTTGGGCCCCAGACCAACAATAGAAATAACATGCTGTAATTGATTTTGATAACTTGTAGATTGCTGCTTTACTTGAAGCACTGATGCTTCATGCTTCTCTTCTTGATCTGTACAATATTTAAGTCTCTCATTCTCTTAAGATTGAATGAATGGCTTCTTTTCTTGATCTGTACAATATTTAAGTCTCTCATCTCTTAAGATTGAATGAATGGCTTCAATTTCCTGTCTCCTAGAGTTAGGTAATGCTCCTTCCACATCCTCCATGTCCTCCATCACCTTACCCTTTGTAAAGTTTGACATCTGTCCACGGAGGGAAGCCTGGCTACACTTCACTTGACCCAGAGATTGGTCTAAGCTGGAACCGAGGCCACCAAGCCAAGATGATATTGCTGTGGGTCAAAGAACTACATGGTCCACTCTGAGAAAAGTGTCCACTGTGCTCAGAAGATCCCACTAAGTGCCCTGAACTGCTGCTTTGACTGAACCAGTCTGAATCTAAACACTCAGGATTCCATAACACAGTGAGGGGTTGCTAGGCAACACCAACTTTGGGGGCACCCACCAACTGTCCCACTCTCCCCAGAAACACAAAGGCCTGGCCTGGGACTTGACCACAGGCCTCCACAAGTGACACAGCTCCAAGAGGCCTCTGCTCATTCCTATGACTTCCCACCATCCTAGTAGGCTGCTTCTTCATCTGCTTTAATGATTTTCCCCAGTTCCATGGGCAACTCTTGCCAACTCGACATTCATGCAGGGATACCTACCTGAAGTGCAGTGGATTATTGGAGACTAACTTTATGACAGTTGATATTTAGGATTTTTTTTTTTCTGTTTTAACCTATCTTGGACAAAGGATATGCTTGGTGCTTATTTCTCTTAGAACAATATTTAATTTTTTTTAATCTAAAATAAATAATTATGTACAATTTGGAAAGCAGAAAATAAAAAAAATAGAAAAATTGAATTCATTTCTAATTTTTAAAAATATACGTTCAATTCTCAGTTGTTAGAAATGCACAGTCTCAGGCCACACCTCAGACATACTGATTCAGAATCAATATTTAAAAAAAATCCCTGGGTGCTATGCTCATTTAAGTGTGAGAAGTGCTGACCCACAAAAATTGTAAGAATTTTAAGGTGCAACATTTTAATGATGGTATTTGTTTAACATCTTATTTTAATACAAGTGGTACTCTTTGCCCAATGCTTCATATGCACTTTCTCATTTAATTCTTGCCACAATCTATTCTAGTTCTCTTCCTCTTCCTTGTGAATTTTAAAATAAACTTGTCAGTCTCTACAAAAATAATGCAATTTTCAATGCAGCAGTTAAATTCATAGATTAATTCTGAGTAAACTGACTTAAAATCAAGACTTCTGACCTATGAAAAAGGTATATCTCTCTATTCATATTTTTTCATTTAAATACTCTTTTATTTCTCAAGTATTTCTAATTTTAAAAAAATCTTTTCATTAGAGATTTGTGGGTTTACAGAACAATGATACATAAAATGAAGGATTACCAAACATCACCTCATCACCAACACTTTTCATTGGTGTGGAATATTTTTTTACAATTGATGATAGTACTTTTTTGTAAGTGTACTATTTTTTAAACAGTTACTAGTGTCATTTCAATTAAGGAAAGATTATTAAAATAGTACATCTCCCCCAGTGAATCAGACTTAAACACATTTATAGACATGGGTTTCAGGCCCTATTATTTTTGAGACATTGATATAGTGCTGCATGATATTGCCATGACATCATATACAAGCCATTATACAGTTTGTGAAAACCTATAAAATTGTGTGGTGCAAAATGTAAAATGTAATATAAACTATAGACCACACTTAGTAGCAGTGCTAAAATATGTGTTCATCAATTTTAACAAATATACCACTCAAATGAAAGATGTTAATTGCGAAAAGTGTGGCAGGGGGAGGGTTTGGGTATATTTACACACAAAACAAGGTGCTACCATCACCGCTGTGTATTTCCAAACCCTTACAATCAACCTAAAGATAAATTCTATACCAATTAAGCATCTATTCTTCCTTCATTTTATAATATGGTGTGATATTGTGGTCACCTTTCATTCTTTTGCTTATGAATAGCCAATTCTCCCAGCAGCAATTTTGAAGAGACTATTCTTTCCTAATTGAGTCGACTTGGCAAACTTGTAAAAGAAATCAATTGTCCATAGATATGAGGGTGTTTTGCTGAACATTCTATCCATTCCATTGCTCAGTATATCTATTATTGTGAGAGTTTTATGCTGTTTGCCCACTATAACTTTGTAATAAGCTATAAATCAGGATATTGGAGTCATCCAATTTAATTCCTCTGTTCAAGATGGTTTTGTCTATTTGGGGACCATTGTCTTTCCAAATAAATTTGTTAATTAATATTTTATATTTCTGCAAAATAGGGTGTTGAAATTTTTATTTGTTTTGCATTGTACGTGCAAATAATTTGGGGTGGAATTGAAAGCTTGGCAATATTTAGATCTCCAATTCATGAACACAAAATGTCCTTCTATTTATTTAGGTTTGCCTTGATTTCTTTTTGCCAGGTTTTTTAGTTTTCTGTGTAAGTACTTTGCATGTTTGGTTAAATTTATTCCTAGATATTTGATTGTTTTACTTCCTATTGAAAATGGATTTTTTTCTTGCTTTCCTCATCAGGTTGCTCATTATTAGTGAATGGAAACACTGCTGAATTCTGAATGTTGGTATTGTATCCCACTGCTTTGCTAAATTCACTTAATTGTTTTGTTTACTTTGTTGTAGATATTTCATGACTTTCTCTATATAGGATCTTGTCATCTGCAACTAGTGAAATTTTTGTTTCTTCCTTTCCTATGTGGATGCATGTTATTTATTTTTTTCTTGCCCAACTGCTCTACTTAGAATTTCTAGTAAAATGCTGAGTAGTAGTCGTGAACAGTGGGCTTCCTTGTCTTGTTCTATATCTTAGAGGGAAAGCTTTCAGTCTTTTATCATTGAGTATGATGTTAACTGTGGTTTTTTGTGTATTGTGTATGCCCTTTATCATGTTGAGGAAGTTTCTTTCTATTCCTCCCATTCTAGGTATTTTTATCAAGAAAGTTTGTTGGAATTTTTCAAATGTCTTTTCTGTGTCAATTGAGAAAATTATGTGTTTTTGACCCTCATTTTGTAAATGTATGTATTGCCTTAATTGATTTTATTCTACTGAACCATTCTTGCATACCTGTGATAAAACCCACTTGATCATGGTGTATAATTTTTTAACGTTCTGTTGGATTCAATGTGCAAGTATTTTGTTGACTTTTCCATCTCTATTCATAAGAGAAATTGACCATATAATAAAATAGTGCCCAGTTCTTGATTTCTATCCCCTGTTCTCGCTCTCTGCTCCTGGTCTTGCCTTCTTGCTCCCTGCCTGGAACAACACACAAGTAAAACCTGGGCATTTGTAATCTGTAATGGGGAATTGTGATCTGTAAATCAGTCCTCTTTATCACTCTTCAGCCCCTCCCTCTCTACCTGGGACCTATGATCTGTTATTTTCTTCCATTTCTCTCCCTTCCCTTCCTTAATAAATTACTGGTCTAACTAAAATAATAATAATAATAATAATAGTATCTCAGGTGTCATGCTTTGTCTTTAATGTGCACACTGGAGCTGGGTTCATCTATACTAGACAACTGCAAATTCAACTTCAAAAGTTGAATGTCATGGACTTAAAAAAGCACACAGGTTTGGCATGTGAAACATCAAATTTTAATTTAACTTTTCTGCTTATTATTCATGCACAGTATTATTTTGTCATTCAGATACTACACTGACAGAGTATAATGGGTGTTAAAATAGTGCTGCTAGAATAAAAAAAGGATTAACCTACCATTGGCCAATTAACCAAGGATACTTAATGGTCTCTAAATCTAAATGGTCTGAAGTCTAATTAGCAGCAAAAGCATTGCCACAAATTCCTCTGTATTACCTTCATTTGCTTGATATTTTGAGAAACTTACTATAGGCTTTCATAACTGCATTTGTCAGAAAAATAGTTTATAGTTACCAATAGTTACCAAATGAGTGATATGGTAACAGTGGATTTTTCATAAGAAATTTTCTTTCATAAATAATTCCATCCTATCCATAGGTCCCACCCACATATGAGGAAGTGTACAAGGGCATGGATCATTGGGGATCATCTTTGGAGTCTATCTACCATAACCCTCATCATTGAAGAATACATTTTCCACTATAAACTTTTCTTCTCTTTTTCACAGTTGCTTAGAATATTCTTTCCTCTTCAGAGATTTACACTCTTCCAGTGTTAAATTTAAATAAGTAATTAATAACTAGTGTCTATTTTTAAATGTTGATAGTGTTAAGTTATAGTTTATAACCTCTTGTTAGAATAATTGACTACACATGTCAATACAAATCTCAGTACTTATTTGCATTGAAGTCAACTTTCAAATTGAAATAGACTCTTAGAAGTTAGTGGAGGGATTGCACTACTGAGGATATTATGTGTCAGAGGAACAGTTCTACCTTCAATGAGTTTGTAGCCGAGTAGGGATCCTGAATTGAGAATAAACAAATAATATACTTGACCAAAAAAATACTTGAGACAAAGTAAAATTTGTAACATGGGAGAAAGTATAGTAGTAGTATATATTAAATGAAGAAGGTTTTTACTAATATTGAGCCTTGGCTTGGATTGACACTTCTCAGACTCTATTTGGCAGCGTTTACCAGAAGGTAATAATATTAATAATGTTGCATATTTAAAATTTACCAAGCACTGTTACAATTTTCAAAGAAAATCTGTGTCAAAATAACCATGGTTAGGTATGGAAACATTGTCTCCATCTTTCAGTGATGAAACAAATGTTGTAGGCATGCTCAGTGTCCCTCAGCTAGTAAGCAGTAGACCCAGAACAAGAATCCAGAAATTGACTCTCTTCCCTATGTGTTTTAATATTATTTCATAGTGTGTAAAATGGCTTACTTATTTAAGAAATAGAGTTCCTACACAAGGAACTCTATTATTATAACTTACAATTTAGTAAGTCATAAAAAATTCCAAAGGATAACCAAAGGTAGCTAATGATAGAATATACATATATCTTGGCAAGCATTGAGGCAATATTGATTTCCATATTTTCTCAAAAATGGATGTTTGTAACATTTCTATATATATATAGTTAATATTGGAAATGTGTTGAATGATTGTAGATATTAAATATTACTTAATTTAAAGACATTATACTTTAATAAAGTATAAATCATTCTGTTTACCATCTCCATAATTTAAGTGTTTTCTTCATTTAATATAATTTTATATTGTTAAATTGAAATTGAAATTTACAAACACTTGCCTTTTTTAAACTTTATTTTGTACATCTAATAATTGAAAATATAAACAATTAAAAACTAAAAAGTAAACACAGATGTATAAATACATACATTTCTCAATTAAATGTACTAGGTACATATAAATATTTTTTTTTTAATCAAACAATATGTTACACAGTATATTTGGTTCATAGTAATGCAATCATACAGTATTTGCCCTTTATGTTTGGCTTGCTTTGCTCAACATAATGTCCTCCAGGTTCACCCATGTTGTCATGTGCTTTACAACTTCATTTCTTCTTACAGCTGCATAATATTCCATTGTGTGAATGGACCACAGTTTGTTTATCCATTCCTCTGTTGATGGACACCTGGGTTGTTTCCAACTTTTGACAATCATGAATAATGTTGCTATGAACATCAGTGTGCAGATGTCTGTTCGTGTCACTGCTCTCAGTTCTTCTGGATATACACCCAGAAGTGGTACTGCCAGGTCATGTGGCAAGTGTATATTCAACTGTTTTAGGAACAGCCAAACAGTCCTCCACAGGGGCTGAACCATTCTGCATTCCCACCAAGAGTAAATATATGTATTCTTATCTCTCTGCTTCTTCTCCAAAACTTGTAGTTCTGTCTTTTTAATACTGGCCATTCAGATAGGTGAAATGACATCTAGTTTTGATTTACATTTCCCTAATCTTCAGTGATGTTGAGCATTTCTTCATGTTTTTTTTTTTTTTCATTTGTATTTCTTCTTTGGACAAATGTCTATTCAAGGCTTTTGCCTTTTATTTTATTTTTTCCCACATTTTGGAGATCTTTATTTCCTTATTTTTATTTTTATACCTTTTTAAAAAATATATTTTAAAAGATGCTTAGATTACATGAATGTTACACAAAAATTACAGGGATTCCCATGTTCCCACCTCCCACACCTCCCACATCCTCCCACATAAACACCTTTCATTAGTGTGGCACATCACCTGCAATGGATATACACATCCTGGGGCTGTGCCACTAAGCATGGACCATAGTTCACATTGTAGACCACTCTCTCTCCCACACAGTTCTGCATGCTGATGTAAAATGGCCTATATCTGTCATTGTAATGACACTCAGGATAATTCCCAAGTCCTGAAAAAGCACCTGTATTACAACTGCTTTTCCCTCTCCATGCCCCAAAAGTGTCCAGTGGCCACTGGCTCCACATCAATGCTGTAATTTCTTCCATTGCTTGAATTACAATATGTCTACAACAGAATACCAATAAGTCCACTCTAGTCCATAGCTCTTCCCCCAATCCTGAGGAGTCTGGGATGGTGATGTCCACTCCACATCCAAGTGAGAGGGGGCTTATATCCCATGGATAAGATGGATGGGATTATCCTGCTTGCAGCTGCAGGTTCTCTCCATTCCCTGTGATGGCTGTTGTCCATCATCATCTCCTCACCAGGTGTCCTGGGTGAGTCCATTGAGCAGTAGAGTAAGAGTTGCAGCTCCACTGAGGTTCCAGGCACAGCTGGCACATGAGCAGGCCAAAGGCTCCAGTCTCCAGAAGTATACCTACAAACTCCAGGACCACATATAGGTTTGAATAGAATGGACTGAAGGACCATGTGCAGGGAGGACTTATTTGAGTCTGACTCTGTCACTCTCAGGAGCACAGATACCAAAGTAGAGCCCACTGATAAGGCATCAATCTCTGGAGCTATCCCCCCTTATATAGGACCTGGGTGTCTCCAGAGGCCTCAGGAGCCCCTCTGTGTGGGGTGATATCCACTTTGGTGTTCTACGAGATCCTACTGAGGTGTGCGTAAGTGATACCTCTGGGATAACCTCCCAACTCTCTTTGAAGTCTCTTGACCTTATGAACTTGTCTGTCTTTACCTTTTCTTCCTCTTATTCAAGGTCTTTTTCCAGTCGTATTCCCAGTTGGCACTTTGTAGTAATCCCTCATTGCTAGGGGGGCTCATTCCTGGGAGCCATGCCCCACAACAGGGGGAAGGCAATGCACTCACCTTATGAGTTTGGCTTAGAGAGAGGCCACACTTGAGCAACAAGGAGGCTCTCAGGTGGCAACCCTTAGGCACCCCATAACAATAGGCTAAGTTTCAATTACGAGAGCAAAGACTCATAAGTCTAGTCATCAATAACAAGAATCCATTAGTGGGCCATCCTCCTTTGCCAGACACTGCCCCTGCACTCGGGGGACTGTTGCTGCTCCCTTGGAGAATGTGGCAGAGCTCTCCAGGCTGGGAATTCAGTATTCCCTCATTTATTGAGTGATTCTCCACCCACTGTGACCATGCCCCACCCCTTGATCATTTGAACAATTTTATATATCTTTCATGTATGTTCAAGTGAACTTCCTCCCATGATACCCCCATCTCTGATACCCCCACCAACGATCCTCTCCTGCCTTCAAACTTCTGTGATCCAAGCTTTCCTTACAGATGAAGCACATGTAATACACAATACAATTAATAGGAAAATGAAATAATAATAATAAGTTTAAATATAAGAGGTAAAATACATGAAAACTTATTAAAAAAACACTAAAAACAAAATTAAAGGATTGGCATATTCAAAAAATGGGAAAAAGCAAAAAAAATAAAAAATAATTTTTAAAAAAACATCTTTCCTTTTATCACTGCATTACCGGGTGTCCAGTCTGTACCATGGCAACTACCCCATCTCACTACCCAGTGTCTCCCAAATTTTCATTTAATTCTTAAAGCATTTTTAGGTCACAGCAAAGTCACACACAGAATACTAAAGACTCTCATATACCCAACCTCCTCCCCCTTTCCTCACCCCATATTAAAACCTTTTGTATGTGGATGTTAGCATTGTTATAACTTTTATACAGATAGTGAAACATAGCTATTATCTGTATCTATTATCACTGGTTTACAGTATAGTTTACATTTTAGATGGTACAATTTAATAGTTTTTGATGATATTTACCATGTCCTGTGTCCATCACTGTAAGGTAATGAAGAACATTATCCCTGACCACTAAATACCCATTTGATCTATTCTGTTCCTCCATCCTCATCCCCCTGGGGCACATGATACCCCCCTGTCTTGACTCTTTGGATGACAAGATTCATAGTTACATACAACAAGAGGTCTTGACATGCTGGTTATCCTCCCATGTTAGGATCCACCCTTGCTTATAAGAGATGCCCATCCTGTCTGTTTCTGAGTAAATCAGTACTCACAAAGATGGGGGTCCGTATCCTTCCCACTCACCGTGTGGGTCTCCATCCACCAACATAACTTTATGACAGGATGAACACACACTGTCCAGAAGCCACATCCTGAATGGCCCCACAACCAACATCCTAAACCAGAACATCATTCCCACCGCTGTACTTTCAACCTCATACCCACAAATCCCGTGTTCACCTGATCCCTCTCCCAACTGTCCCCCCAGTATCCTGGGTATTCTAACCCACCTTTCCT
The DNA here is from genome assembly GCA_029593785.1 of Cabassous unicinctus. Taxonomy (NCBI): domain Eukaryota; kingdom Metazoa; phylum Chordata; class Mammalia; order Cingulata; family Chlamyphoridae; genus Cabassous; species Cabassous unicinctus. The sequence goes on from JAQZBX010027372.1 coordinate 27,417, forward strand.
AATCTATCCACCTGTCGACCCTGCACCATCAAACCCAGTAATATCACTACCCACCTGTCCTATCCTTGAATATGCAACTGTGATCTATCACTTTACCATAGATTATGTCCATATGGGTCATGGCTCACAACCCTCTCTTTCTTTCTGTTGTTAATCTATCTTTCAGACAATGGTTCTCAGAGTCTGCTCACTTTCCTCAATTCATATCAGTGATGTCATGTCTGTTCATCCTTCAATGCCTGGCTTGCTTCACTCAGCATAAGGTCTTCAAGATTCATCCATGTTATTCCATGCGTTAGCACTTTTTTCCTTCTTAGAGCTGAGTAATATTCCATTGTATTTATGTAACACATTCTGTTTATCCATTCATCTGTTGATGGACACCGGGGTTGATTCCACCTATTGGCAATAGTGAACAATGCTGCTATGAACACTGGTGTGCATATATCTGTTCTTGTCTTTGCTTTCAATTCTTCTGGGTATATACCCAGCAGTGGAATCGCTGGATCATACGGAAGATCTATTGTTAGTTTTCTGAGGAACCGCCAAACTGTCCTCCACATTGGCTGGACCATTCCAGAATCCTACCAGCAGTGGATGAGGGTTCCCATTCCTCCACATCTTCTCCAACACTTATAGTCTGCTGTTTTTTTAATAGTCTCCATTCTAATGGGTGTAAGATGGTATCTCATTGTAGTTTTGATTTGCATTTCCATAAAAGCTAGCGATGGTGAACATTTTTTCATGTGCCTTTTAGCCATTTATATTTCGAGAAGTGTCTTTTCAGGTGACTTGATCATTTTTTTAATGGGTGGTTTGTCTTTTTATTTTTGAGATGTAGGATTTCTTTATATATGGAGGCTATTAGGCTCCTATCAGATATATGGTTGCCAAACATTTTCTCCCTTTGGGTAAGCTGCCTTTTATTTTCTTGATAACGTCCTTTGAGGTGCAGAAGTTTTTTATTTTGAGGAGATCCCATTTATCTATTTT
>JAQZBX010027373.1:0-28405 GCA_029593785.1 Cabassous unicinctus
TCTCTACAAATGCCAACTAGGCCTTAACGCGAGAGAACCGAACAGAACCGCTCACATCGCTCCTTTTCTTCCATTTCTTTCGATCCACAACGCCACTGATTCAGGAGACAAGGCCCAGGTGGTGGATAAAACGCAAAATCCGAGCAGCTAGTGAGGGCTGGCCAGCGTGGGCTCGCCGGCCGCGATGCGGCCCCGGGGGCGGCTCTCCATCCCCTGGGGTCCGCTGGGGCCCTGCAGGGCGCGGAGCTGGGCGGCCACGGCTCCCTCGGCAAGCGCGGACTCTCGTCCCCTCGCCGCGGCCCTGCGGAGAACACTCCCGTCAGCTCCGGCGTCAGTCGGGCCGTCGCAGAGGGCGAGGCTGGCCGGGGAAGTGGCGCGGCGGATCCGGCCCCGGCCCGAGGGCAGGTCGCGCGCTGCGGGGTGGGGCCGGTCAAGCCACCTCGCCCTCGGGAGCCCGGGCGCGGCCCACCCGGCTCGCCGTCCCCACCCCAGGCTCCCCGCCTGTCACGTGAGCTCCAGCCGAGGCGCCCTCCCGCCGCTCTCCCCCACCCCCGCCCGGCCCTCCGCGCCGCCGGTCGCCCCCTCGCCCCTGCGCGCCGCTCCCCGGAGCTGCGGACCGCCACCTGGGCAGCGCGGGCGGCGGGCGGGAGCGCGCACCTGAGCCCGACGTCAGCGGCCCTCGCCCGGCGCGTGCTCCGGAAACGCCCTCCTGCGCCGTCCCCGCCGCAGCGTCACGCCTGACGTCTGCTTGACGTCAGCGGCGCCGGCGTTTGGGCCGCGGACGCCGCGCGTCTGACGGGCAGGTCGCGAGGCTCTCGGGCTGCCCCGTGCAGGGCGTCGGAGTGCGGCGGCCGGTGGGGTCGGGGCCTGGCTCCGCGGCGCTGGGCACGGGCGGCCTGCGGGGGTCTGGGGTCTTGCCCGCCCCTCCGGGCTTTGGCCCCGTTCCGGGGCGGTGGCCCAGCCTGCGACTGCCTTCCGCGGCTCGCCCCACCCTCCCTCGGGCCCGGGCTCCTCGGGCAGAAATGCTTTCGCTCGCTAGTCCTGCGGGGACCGTTGCAAGTTGGTCTGGCGCGCCATTCGCCAGGTGATTTCACAGCATCTTATTGACACGGTCGGGCGCAAATTAGAAGTGAACCTGACCGCTCCGCACGTTGCTGGGAGCTCAGGGGTTACGTCCCCAGGAGTCACGTTGCAAGTGAAATGGAGAATCCGATTTCAGTTCCTTAGTGTCGTGTTTCCATTCACTACGCGCGGAACCCCCGTCTTCTCTCCCTCGGACCCTCTCCGGCCTCTCCTTGGTTGCCATAGAGCTTTCTCCTGTCTTTATTTCCTCAAGGCCTATCAAAATTGAGAGAAAGGTAAATTACTGGCGGTCTCACGTGAATTTAATTATTTCCCTTTATCCCGTGGGCATGTTGAAAGACGTCAGAGCAAATATCTGTCTTAGCGGCCTTCCTTTTGGATTTTTGTTCAGAAAATTGGAAAAACAATAAAAGAATAGCACTGCCAATTCAGTCATTTCTTTAACCCTGCTTCAACATTCTTTTAACACCGCTTAACGTGCTTAAGAGCTTACCACATGGTAGGGAGGCCTTCTGCCGTGATCCTGACAACTTGAATTATCTTACATTTTTGTAATTTGTAAGCCACCTTGGAGTTAGTTATGTTTACGTAAGATTAGTTATTGAGGGCTTGCTGTGCTGCAAGCACTTACTTTTCAAGTGCTCTTTACTGATAACTATTCTGTGAGGTAGGGGCTTTACTATTTTGAAGGAGAAATCAAGCTCAGAGAGATTGATTTAATGTCCTTGAGGTCACATACTAATTAGTGGGTCCAGGTTTTGAATCTGGGCTCCGATTCAGAAAGAGAATGTAAAGATGGGTAGGGAATTCCCTTTTTAAATTGCGATTTTAGACATTCCCAGTCAATTCAAGAAGCACCTACTCTGAGAATATCTTTTCTGGGCAGAGCCCAATAGTAGGAAGGGTGTGTTTTTTTAGTCCCATTAATGTGTCAGAGAGCACATTGTGATTTTAATTTTCTGGAGGAGCCAGTTGGTAAGATGTTAAATCAGTTACCATTTTGGATAACAATACCTCGATATTTGGCTCCGACAAACAAAGGTCTTAATATTTTAACTACATGGGGCTGGATAGATGAATAAATAGGGTAGTTTATATAACTTAGCCAGGGGAGGGGAATGCATCAGAAGAACCCTTATCTAGACCATTGGATTGGATGGCTTCTTGTTCCAGATTCCCAAAATTTGATTGCTTTTGGAAACAGGTGCAAGAAGAGGTGGTCTCTTTCTTCTTAGGTAGATCCCTGAAACTGATGGCTATTTTGACCCGTTCCTTGCTTGTGAAGTCCTCCTCTTGTCCAAACCCTGAATCTCCTTGCGTAAGTTACCTTCTCAAAGTGCTGTTCTTGCTGCCTCGCAAGACTGGCATTATTAAACCTTGGCTAATAGTCTCTAATTTCACCAAAGCAGTGAAGGTCTACGCTTTTAAAATAAGAATTCAAGACGCTAAAACTGGTGCTGGGGTGCTGTTTTGGATTGGAGCTTTCCACAAATGATGGATGACACTCCAGAAGAACCATCCATAGGAAACTGCTTTAGCGGACCCTAGATCTCAGCTTAACTCTTCGCCACAAATAGGGTGAGGTGCTTTTGGCTCCCATTTTTGCTGATGATTTCTTTTTTGTTCGTCTAATTGTTCTCTCCGCAGAGGCAGTGAATGGAGAATTCTGCCTAAGATCAGCATTTAATTGCCTCACTTGCTGCTATAGTATTACATCTCTGGGAATATATGGCATCGATCCTACTATTAAAATTGGCTGGAGATTGCCAGCACATCGGATATCAGTCTTCCAGCGACCGCCTTCAGTCATTGAGTGGAGGAGGAGCGGCTCATTTTGCAGTTTACTATCTCCGTAAGCGGCGGCCCAAAGCGCGGGACCTATTCCAGGATTAGATTGGGGCTTGCCCCTGTCCATCACTGGGAGGCGCTCTGCGCTGTTTTGCAGTAACACTAGCCAGCAGAGCACCGCCTCTGGAAACGAGGAGCGTGAAGGAGCGCCAAGCAAAACGTCGCATTTATCTCTCTCCTCATTGGATGGCTGCTGTGTCAGTCATACTGTCCTCTGCTCCCGTTGGTGGGAAGGCTCCAGGCAGGTAGCGTGGACTTCGTGCTGCCCCCTCCCAAGCTGGGGTAAAGGCACGTGACGTCTCGGACATTTGTTGTTGGATTTTGGGCCTCATTAATTATGCATTAGGTGCTTGAAAGGGCTGCAGCGATTGGTGGTTGAGAGGCCTGGCCGATTGTTTCTTAGAGATACGTGTCAACCTCCACGCCGCCGGGAAGTTTCGCGTAAATTATTCAGATGAGGCATGGGCGGGGCCACGCATATATTAGGCAAATGAGCCGGGGAGGGAGGGAAAGCCGGCTAGGATTAGCCTAAGTTATTAAAGATGGCGGCCGAGCGGAGTCGCTCCCCGATGGACTCGCCGGTCCCGGCCTCTATGTTCGCCCCCGAGCCCAGCTCCTCGGGGGCGGCCAGGGCCGCGGCGGCTGCCGCCCGGCTGCACGGCGGCTTCGACTCGGACTGCAGCGAGGACGGCGAGGCGCTCAACGGCGAGCCGGAGCTGGACCTCACCAGCAAGGTAGGCCCGGGCGGCGGCGGGCGCTGAGGGGCCGGGGCCGGGGCGACAGCGGGCCGAGCCGGCCCGCCTGGCCGCGGAGGGAGAGGAGGACGGAGGGAGGGCGCCGAGCCCGTCCACCTGCCGGTCGCCGGGACGTGCGGGAGGTTCCCGGGGCGACGAGCCGGCGCCGCCCCCCGCAGCCGCCTGGGTTCCCCCGCGGCGCCGACCCTGCCTCCCGCCCTCCGGGCTCCCGCCGAGGTCACCACTCGGCTCCGCCACGTGGAACGGGGGCGCCGCCTCCCGACCCCTCCGCCCTTGCTCGGGTCCGGGCTGTGAAGGGATCCCTCCTCCGAGACCTAGTGTAGTCCTCTCCCTGCACTGCCCAGAACTGGTAGGGGTCGGGGGCGGCTTGGGCGGGGGAGGCAGGGGTGGCAGCTGCAGTCCCTTCCCAGTGTCGGGAAAGGAAACAAAGTAGTCGCTCGGTCGTGGACAAGGATATCTGAGTAAACTCTACTTTGCGAATCTGCCCAAAACAAAATTGCCAGGGGGTGGAACCTCACCTTGTATGGATAGCATCATGAGGGACGCTTCAAATAGTGCCTTCTGAGCTGTTGAGAAAGTAGGCAGGAATTAAGGGCTCATCATCTGCGTGGCCATTGTGGGGGATAAAAAAGTAAGTATCAGATGTGACTGGTGTTTTGAAGGTGTTTTTCTAAAGGAAAAATGCAGACTTGAGGTCAGACAGGGCTGGATTTGCTTTCCTGCCCCACCACTTAAAATGGCTCTGTGACCTTGGTAAAGTTTCTTAACCTTTCAGTTCTCCGGCAACATTATCTTAAGAAAGTACGGATGCACTTGTGAAAATTAGAAATAATAAGACCTCTAGTACAGTGCCTAATACATACTAGAAACCCAGTAAATGTTCAAAATGAACTGAATAATTCCCTGCGCAGATTAAATACCAGCTGATGGGGGAGAGAACACCACTACCACCTCCTGTCTGTTGGATACTTAGAGTCTATCGTGCTTTGAAGAAGTTTGTGACTTTTCAGTCTATGGAGGCGAAATTCTGTGAAACTTGTCCATAAACTGGAGAGAACCTTCCCTGGAACTAACCAAGTGAGCTTTCAGCTGCTCTCTTTCCTTCTAGTCCTGACTGAACACTCAGAAGCCAGCAAGCTGCTGCTTATCACAGTGGTCCTGTGTGGTGCTTCTAGTGCTACAATGAGGATAGCCAGGCTTGGAGGGAGGGATGGTCAGGGGAAATGTGTGAGGCAATGTGACACGATGCAAAAGACCCTGGCAGCACCCAGGTTACAAGTACGAATTCTGATGAGTCAATTCAAGAAGTTGTAAGAGATGCACCTGACTCAAAAGCAGACCAGCTGGATGTCAATTATATGGTCAAGGTGCTGAAAAAAACTGAAAACAGTGGGAAATTACAGGGACAGAGTTGCAAAGAGAGTATTTTTGTTTCCTGACCAGCTATTATTGACTGTTCCAAGATAGGGAAGTTTTACTTCATCACATAGCTGGGAAGTCCTCACTATTTTAAAATTGAGAAACAATACATGAGTTTACAGAAACATCATGCAGGATATACAGAGTTCCTATATACCCCCCACGCATACAGTTTCCCTCTTACTAACATTTTGCATTAGTGTGGTACCTTTGTCATATGTATATGAATTTTGATGATTTTGAAAAGATCAGTGGACATTACTGAGGAAGGGAAGGGATAGGTTGAATAGATCAATTCCTGAGGAAATTGGTTGTTTTATATTTATGTACTTGCTATAGTTAAATATGGGGATCTCAGGTTCTGAGAGCTCCCAAAGGGAGAAAGTTAGTGAACATGGTGTTCAGTTTCATCCAATAACGTTTTTTTTTTGGAATGATGGGGATGAAGAAAACTTTTGTAATTACCACTATTGAGCTATGGACTAGTTACTTTACATGCTATCTTATCCGATCTTTACAGTGGCTTTAGGAGGTAGGGAATATTATCTTCATTTTATAAATTGAAAAACTGAGACTCAGGGAGGTTAAGTTCTTTGTCCAAGGTCACACAAGAATGGTTAGAGAACGCGATCTGGCCTGCCTGTTGGTAAATGGCCTTCCCAAATAAGTGATTGGGACTTAATGTTAGTGGTGGAAATTTGCAAAATGATGGCGCTCACCCCTACCTTGGTGCAGTGGTATTTGGTTGATGAAGATGAGTCTTGGAGGCAGTCTTCCCTGCTGTTTCCCAAATAATCAAGATAGCCAAGGTGAGATGGGAAAGAATTCTTTTGTTGTTATTGTGAGCAAATTGGCTGTGGGTGAAGGGCCTGGCAGAACATGAGGTCTCTGTCTTCCTGAGTTCCCAGCTGCAAGCTGCAGATAGAAGACTTGGTCATGTAGGTGTAAGTACTGCTCATCATTTTCTACCCACAATGCCAGATGCTCAGTCATCTTGGGTCCTGCCCCTTGATCTGGTAAGCAGCAGGAGGCAGGCTGCCTACACCCTCTGTTCTGTGGGTTGTGGCTCAGACAGTACTTGTTTTAGTGCATCATATAACTCTGATGAGGCTTTAGGCTCAAGGGGTATTTAAGGAGTGGCTGAGAGGGCATGTGGGGCTGCGTATCTATTTTAGGTTAGGGTGCTGTGGGTTTCAGTCAGGTCTTTGGTCAGGTTCTCTATCAGCTTTGGCTGTGGTGCTCTTCTAGTAAGTCTGGTCCTAAGGCTGTTGGTTTCTCTTCTAGCTGGTTCTAGTGAGCCCTACATCAGAGCAGTATGACAGCCTACTTCGGCAGATGTGGGAGAGGATGGACGAGGGATGCGGAGAGACCATATATGTCATTGGGCAGGGATCAGGTGAGCATAGTTTTCCTTTCACTTTATTTTTTAAAATTATTTAGAGTTCTTTCCCCATCTTTATAAACATTCCTGCTCATGTGTCTCAGTTGTAGTGATTCTTAGTGTCTGCAGAACTGTACGGGTGGACATAAAAGTATGTAAAAGTGATCATGTAAAGTTCCACCTTAGTGGTCATAATATACTTGACTTTAAAGATTCCCTTTCCAAGCAGTTTTACAGATGCCTCCTTTTTACCTCCAGTACTCTACATTTGCATAAAGGGAAATAAAGTAAAAGCAAGGGAACTTATTGTCCAAGGTAACAGAACAAGTTACAGTTAGATCTGGAACTAAGCCTGCCTTGGGTAACTCCAGGTCTTCCCCTCCAAGCCCTGTTTACAGATTGCACTGCTGCTAATTTCTGGCTTAGCCCAGAACTTCTGTGGGTTTTTTGTTGTTGTTGTGTTGTTTTTATTTTTGTTTTTGTTTTTTTTGAGGTACCAGGGCCAGGGATTGAACCTGGGACCTTGTTTGTATGTGGGAAGCCGGTTCTCAACCACTGTGCCACAATGGCTCCCCTGAGTTAGTTTATTCATTTGTTTGCTTGTTATTTGTTTTTGTTTTTAGGCACCGGGACCAAACCTGGGACCTCCCGTGTGGGAAGCAGGCACTCAGCCTCTTGAGCCACATCTGCTCCTTGTGATTCTTCTTAATGTTGTCAGGAGGGAAGTGGGTGTAGCTCAGTGGTAGAGTGCCTGCTTCACATATACGAGGTCCTGGGTTCAATCCCTGGTACCTCCTTAAAAAAAAAAAAAAATTCAGCAGGAAAGGAAACCTGGAATTTCTCTCTTTGGTAGGGCTGCCTTGCCCTATACCCCATTGACCAACGATGTGGATAGCTGTGAAGACAGAGGTCCTCTTCTCTCCATTAGGTCCTGTCCCATGTGTAGGCTTGTCCCCATTCTGCAGGGACTGCTTATCTTCCTTCAATGTGCTTATTCCATTTCAGTGAGACCCACTGTTTTAGAGGAAGGCAGCCGCTGTTACACTATCCCAGTTTATATCCTGGCCTTTTTTCCCTGCTCCCAGTTTACACCCTAATCATCATTAGAACAGCACCTTTGCTGAAATGGCAGCTGGGATTGTTAAAGATTGTGAATTCAGCCTCTGCCAGCACTTACCTCTGTCATCTTTGCAGGAAGCCTAGGGTGGACTTCATTGCCTCATTGAAGAAAGATTTTTATTTGCTGTATGCAGGCTTTGTAGAGACAGGTAGTATTCTCTTGTAGTCTGAGTTTAAGATTGAGGAAATCTTAAATTCATTCAATTCCTTTGACAAATATGTATTAAGTATCTTCTAAGGGCTTGATACTGTTAAAAAGCACTTTTGGATACTTAAAAATCTGGTCCCTGCCCCAAGGGGGGTTGGAGGGAGATGGCATACACATAAATAACCACAGTATAAAACAATACTTGGAAATGCTTTTAGAGTGGCACAAGTAAGAAAGGTTTGATCTCCAAATTCTGCTGATCCTTCCTTGGAAATGTTTCTTATATCTGTCCTTTGCTTTCCATCTTTGCTGCACCTCCCGTATAGGGTCTTATCACCTAAAAGTAAGCATGGTCAGAGAGATAGGAGGCTGCATGTCAAGAAAAGAAGGGGCTGGTCAGCATTGTCAAGTGCTACAGAGACAGGAAGGAAGGTCAGGCTCTGAAAAAGCCATTCCATTTTGTAACTAGGAGTTCATCTGTGGCCTTTTGAAAGCTTTTATATCATATGTACATCTGGTATGCTGTAGAAGGATGAGCCACTCAAAGATTACTTTATGCTGGTAGAATTTAAGGAACCACATATAGATCATTTTTAACAAGTGTTGAGACTGTTCTTTGAAGACTCCGATTCTTAAGACCTTCTCTTTACCCTCATTCTTTAATGGGGACTCAGTGAATTTTACCAAGCTTTGGCATCTCACAACCATGGGTTACTTCCATGACAAAGCACAGGAAGATGTCAGAACATTCGTTAATGTCACATCTCCTACACACCCAAGCGTTATCCTTGCAACTATCAATTGGATGCTATTAAATTCATAGTGACTCCTTCCTGTTGGAATTCTTTAGAGGTAGAAAGAGATCATAACTAGTTAAACAAGTTAAACCTCAGAGGCCTAAACCAGATGCCAGGCTTCCAGGGACCAGCTTCATCACTGACTGCCTGTGTGTCCTTGGTGCTTCACCTTTCTTTATCACTTCCTTCATCTGTAAAATAGGGATAATGACATCTGTCCCCACCCTGCCTCAGAGAAGTTTTGTATGGATAAATTAGACATTAAAAATTTCTAGTCTCTCGGCCTTAGCACCATCTTGCTGGAAACCTCCGCACCGTGAGAGCCAAGTGGAGGAAGAAGCGAATGCGCAGACTGAAGCGCAAAAGAAGAAGGATGAGGCAGAGGTCCAAATAAAGTGTTAGCGTGTGCACTCACGGAGACTAGGGGATCAGGAATATGGAATGCCAGAGACCCAGGACATTGGTACAAGTTACTGACTGCATGCTACTGTCTAGAACTCTTCACAATGGATCTAGAACTTCCAACGGTTGTCAAACTTCGTGAACACCTCTGAGAGACCCACCTTGCTCACACCAAAGCAGTCCCTTTGGTCTTTTGCCCTGGACCTGTGACATTCTGGACTAGTTCTATTTTCAGTTGTGGCTGAGTTTTAACACATGTAAAAGAAATCTTCTCTTCTGCTGTCTTAGCTGAAGAATAAAAAAAAAAAAAAATTTCTAAGCCATGTGGAGGAATGTGTCCTTTAATTATACTATTCTTAAGATGGCTATTTTAAAAAAAGGCCATATGGTATAGTGGTTAGGGACTGAGCCTGGCAGACCTGTGTTTGCCTGTGGGCTCTTTTCTTCATCTTAAAATGTGGATAGTAATAGAATCTATCCTGTGGTATAATAGTGAAGATTAAATGAGAAGTCAAGGAAAGCATTTGGCATATAGCGCGCGTTACATGTGCTTTGTATACGTGCCATAGTAAGCATCCAAGCTTACCTGGCCTCTGCTACCTACCAGCCCTGAGTAGTTGGAGTAGCAATTTTTTAAGGGTCCCAGATTATAATTAACTTACCATGAGATTTCTTTCAAAAAGAACATTGTTTTTCCCAAATATTAAGGCCTGACTTTCTGAGAGCCAGATACTATGCTAAAAGTTCAGGGGAAATAGGAGTGTTGAGTCTTGGGGTGGGGGGTGGGGGCGGTGTGGATTAGGAAAGGCTTCAAAGGCGAAGTGACCCTTGAGTTGATTTGGAAGGATGTGTAGGAGTTTTCCAGGTAAATGGAGGCAGGAGTGAGTGAGCAGAGAAAAACACATGTGCAAAGGCATGGAGGCCTTGGAGATCGTGGAGGAATTTGATGGACCAGAAGTAATTCAGGAAGGTGGGAGTGTGGAATGTGAGGTAGGGAGTAGCAGGGTCCAGATCCTGAGGGTGCTCAAATGCCACCCCAAAGCATTAGACTTTTATCCTAAAAGTTGTGTTTGGGGGCGGCCCTCTGTAGCATGTTGAACAGGAGAGTGCTTACAGGAAAGAGAAATCAGATGGTAGGACTGAAATTCGGCTAGGTTTGGGCATGGCTGGATATGTGGCCTCTAGTCATTGGACCTCTGCAGTTTTTTCCCTGGCCTTTTTCTCCACTCCTACAAAGTGAGGAATGCCTGCTGGAGAAGGGTCATGTGATTGACAGCATTTTCTGGGAGCCTTGGATGGACAACACGACAGTGGTGATTGCCTCTTGTTGGGGAAAAGGACCTGAAAGCCCTGCCTTTTTGTGCCAGAAGCAGTGGAGAATTAATGGAATTGGAAGTCTGGCAAGAATGGCAGGGTTAGCAGGCCCTCTTAGAATACTTCCATTAAGTCTTTCTCCAACCCGGAAGGTTTTCAAACCTGAGTTGGCCATGCAGTTAGAAACTCCTCAGCCCAACTATTCCTTCTTTTTGTGTTTTGCATTTTACAAACATTTGAGGGCTTGATTTATAGGAAAGGAACCCCTCACTGGGCACGCAGGGGATGTTAGAGAGACAGTCCTTATCCTCAGGATGCTTATATTAAGTAGGGGGAGGACATGGATCCAAAACACTATTCCATAAGGTGGTACATGGTGAATGCCAGGTAGAGAGGTGCTGGTGGGCATTCTAGAGGTAGGAAATAAGTGAGCAAAGGGGAGAGCTGAAAAAGTGCAGGGTGGTGAATGGCCCACTGACACTGGGACAAAGCTCAGAAGGGGAGAACTGGGAGGGGTTGTGGAATAAATAAGGAGGCCCTTCAGGAATTGGGAATGGATACTGTGGGCCTGGGGAGCCATTCAAGGGCTTGGACTCGGAAGTGACAACAACCAGAGCTGTGCTTCATTTAGGAGCTTGAGTTTGTGTGTCTTGGCAGGATGAGTTGGAGGGAATAGAGACTAGATTTGCTAAGCCATTAGGAGTCTATTTCGGTGATTCAGGTAGAATAAGGGCCTAAATCAGGCTGACAGCAGTGAAGTTGACAGAAAGGGTAGATGAGCAGGGTGAAAGGAAAGAAGGACTGGACCAACAGGAGTATTAGTGTGGGTGGTGGTAAGGAAATCATGATTATCAGAAATATAAGGTAGGAGGAGGAACCCCTAGTAGAGGAATCAGATGACTCTAAGCTCACCCGGCCTCTCTGCTTTCTGCCAGGTCTGAGATGTGTCTGGGTTCTGTTTACCCTGCTGTTAAAAGGAAACAACAATGCCTGCCTCATGGGATTTCAGTGAGGACTCAAATGCTTTATTAATGTTAGTTTTTGCATTCTTGTTTTAAAAGAGTGGAGTTTGGACATTAGACATCGAGGAGTTATCTTCCAGGCAGTTGGAAATTCAGTCTGGAGCTCTGGGAAGAGGATGATTTTAGAAATGAATATTTTTGTTTTTAAAATGAGAGTGGAAGCCATAGAAGAATATGTTAAGAGGAAAAGTTAAGAGGAAATAGAAGAAGGCCACTAACTGACTACAAGAAAAGACTGGCATTTACGGGGTAGGAGTAGGAGGAGCCAGTCAAGGAGACAAAGATAGAGGAGCCAGAGAAGGAGGCAATATAGGAGGGTTCAGGTGACAGGCAAGCAGGGTAGGAAGAAAAGGCGGTGGGGGGAGATCGGCAACACCAAGTGCTGTAGAGGTCAAGTAAAGGACATCTGATAGAGTAGTTAGAAGGCTGTCAGTGACTGCTGAAAACTGCACTTCCTTTTCAAGTTGTCACATTCAGAGTGAGTAGGACTTGAGTAAATATAGATGGCATGTGCTTGTCACTCTTTCGAGATGCTAGGTGGTGGAAGGAAAAACAGGAGATGATAGCGCTGTGGCTAAGCAGGCTGAGGAAAGAGGGGTGTGATTTTCCTTTCCTTAGTTTAGGAATGACTTGAGCTTGTGTGGAGGGAGAGAATGAAGGGGGAGAAAGAGAGGATGAGAGAAGGAAAATAATTGGTGCTGAAAGGTCTTTGGGAGGTGGTACAAGAGAAGAGGGTGGATGCATATTGATGAGATTCACCTAGGGCAGCAGCAGGGATGTTCTCTGAGGTAGGAAGGCAGGAGGAAAAGCTGGACCAATTACTGTGGGACTGAAATACCATAACATGGGGAAAACACCTGACATGGAGCTTGTCATATAGTCGATGCTTAATAAATGATTGCGATTGATTGGTCTGTCCTTCTGTCTGGCTCACGTCCTCATCCTGAGCTCAGATTCATTTTTCTGACTGTTTGCTGGACGTTTCACCTGAGCCACCTTAATTAAAAATCTCTCTAAAATAATTCTTAAATTTTCTCCTCATTTTTCTTCATCTTCCTGCCCTCATTATCCCTTGCCTGATTATTAGAGTTACTTCCTAACTGGGCTCTCCCTTTCTGGTCTTTCGCTTGCAGCGCATACTCCATATTGCTGCCCAAGAGCTCTTAACCCACAGCAATTTGATCATATTACTCCCCTGCCTAGAGCCCCAAAGTTCCCATGGCCTGGTACATGAGTGTTTTGCTGCCATCTGATGTTGGTCTGCCTTCCCAGCTTCCCACCTCTCATGTGGTCTCCATCCACTCGGCATCACCCATCCTGCTCCCCAATATACTGAGCTGCTTGCTGGTCCCTGAATGTGCCAGGATCTGCTTTGCGCCATGCTTTGTTTCTCTGCCTAGGGTATCCTTCCTCCTTTCTCTGCAGGCTCATGTCTCACACTTGGAGACCCAGCTTGAGTCAGCACCCTGCAAAGCTGTCCTCACTTTCCCCTGGTGATGCCATTTGCTCCCATTTTTTGTTCTCTTTGTACACATCTGTAGTACAGGACTCAAGCTGTCTTGCAATTAATTAATTTCCTGTCTTTCTCTCCTGCTGAGCTGAGAGCTTGCTAAGGACACCTGTATTCCCAGTACCCAACATGAGATTTGCCATAAAGCCTAATAGACTTTTAGTGATTTTTGTTGAAATGAATTAATAAATGCCCTATTTAATGGGCAAACCCATGACACTATCATGTCTTAACTATGTGTGTACCCAAGTTTTTTGAAGTGTCAGGAAAGAGAGCTCTGTTCTCCAGTGCTCGTGGTGGGGCTTCTGTTGGGCGTGGTTGCATGGCTGGCTTCTTGGCAGGCTGCTTGGTCAGAACCCCCCTCTCCTGCTGATGTCTGGGCTCTTATCACCAGATGGCACTGAATACGGGCTGAGTGAAGCAGACATGGAGGCCTCCTACGCCACAGTGAAGAGCATGGCTGAACAGATAGAGGCCGACGTCATTCTCCTGCGGGAACGTCAAGAAGCTGGGGGCCGTGTGCGTGATTACTTGGTCAGGAAACGAGTAGGAGACAATGACTTCCTGGAGGTCAGGTGAGGAAGCCTCAGAGCAATTTCTGGGACCCCTGCAGTATGACTTTGGGGTCTAGGGCTTCACAGAGCTTGGTGATTGAAACTTTGACACCTTGTGTGTCAGCTTCTCCCCCTCCCTGACTCCCTTTCTTTCCTTTTCTGAGATGTGGAAAGAGTGTCCAGGGACATGATTGTTCCCTTCTCTATTCTGCACTTCCCCATCCTTGAATGTTTTCATTTGAGAAGAATGGGAGAGGGGCCAGCCATACATTCTGTGGGCTGCATTTGCTTTCTCATCAGCCTGTGAGGCTAGAAAACTAGAGGAACGGGTCAACACCACAGGGAGGTCAAGTTAGCACTTTGTGCCTCTCTTGGCTTTGAGGATCCTACCTGGCAGCTTTGGGGAAGCTAGTGGAAGTTAAGGGAGATGGCCGTCATGGTAGAGCCCAGGTCCTTCTTAATAACCCTTTTTCTTCCCTGGATACAGCTCTAGGTGTAGTGTGCTTATCCTTGTCTAGGAGGAGCAGTAGCTGGAGAGGCTCAGGGCCTATCCTGTACTTATAGATGCAGATAATGGGGTTCTGAATTGTCTCTTCACTTTGCTTACCCACTGACTCTTACATGGGTATATGGGTTCATGTGCATGCAGGGTAGCAGTAGTGGGCAACGTAGATGCCGGCAAAAGCACACTTCTGGGCGTCCTGACACATGGGGAGCTGGACAATGGCCGAGGCTTTGCCCGCCAGAAACTCTTCCGCCACAAACATGAGATTGAATCTGGTCGCACAAGCAGTGTGGGCAACGACATTCTGGGCTTTGACAGCGAAGGAAATGTGGTGAACAAGCCAGACAGCCATGGTGGCAGCCTAGAGTGGACAAAGATCTGTGAGAAGTCCACCAAGGTCATTACCTTCATCGACTTGGCTGGCCATGAGAAATATCTGAAGACCACTGTCTTTGGCATGACTGGCCATTTGCCTGACTTCTGCATGCTAATGGTAAGTGTGAAGCTCCTGGGAAGTGAGGCTTCAGCAGGGCTCCTTGGGGTGTGGTTATGCGTAAGCATTAGAAATTGTTCTGAGTTATGAGAGGCCTATTTATGTGGGGCTTTGACACTGGGTAGGGACGACAAGAATTCCAATCTGAATTCTACAGTTCTTTCTCTCAAAGGGTATACCTTGATCCTCTCCCATAGGTTAGACCTTAGTGAAAAACAAGGTACCATTTGCAGGCCTCTCTTAGTGTTGGGAGGGGCGTGGAGGAAGGTTTCTCCTGGGGAGTTGGGCTGCTTTGAAGAGGTGGCACCAGGTGGCACACTCAGAGACCAGGAGGGTTAGGGAAGAAATGGAGGATAGTACCAAGAGGCAGCTCTGGCAGCATTCAAGAGGGGCCTGAAACGTGCCTCTTCCAAAGCCAGTGGAGGAGGACCAGCCAGTCCACAAGTACTTGCTGAGAGGCTCCTGTGGGCCTGGCATTGTGCTAGATACAGCAGTGGACAAGGTGTCCTGGTTCCTGGGACTCCCTTAGCGCTTACAGTCTTAGTGTGAATAGACTTTTAAGCAGCTCATCATGCAGATTAACTGAAAAGGAAAGGGAGCAGAGGGCTTCTGCATTGGATTGTGTTGCCAAGCTTGCATGTGTGTCCTGCTTATCTTCCTCCCTGGACAGAGATTGGGAGGTTGTGAGGTCCACAGCTTTGCACACAGCTTTTACAGAGAGAGAGAGAGAGTGTGTGTGTGTGTGTGTGTGTGTGCGCGCGCGCGCACTTTTTCTTTGGCAGGTCCTTCCCAAAGCCCTTCCCATTCCCCAATTTCTCTGGCTGCCTGAGTTAATAAGTGCAGTAAACATGAGCATCTGTTCACAGCAAACTTGAGCAAGTTACCCCACAAACACAGGCTCTTGGGCATATTGTCCCCAAACTAAAGAGTAGTGAAAAGAGGCTGAACGTATGTATGAGCATTTTGTCACCTCTCTGCCTAAGGTTCTTGGGATCTCAGCCTGATTTTATCTCTTATTTCTTTAGCATTGCCAGGGCTATTACTTGACTTTATTGCCTGGACTCAGGAAATCTGCTGTGCGGGAGAGAGTCTCAATGAGATACCTGTAGTGCACATTTGGGGAAATTGGTGGGTTGAAATTAAGAAGGGTGTAGAAACTGGTTTAAAATAAACGTTTTTCTAATTGAGCTACAGTGAGCAAGACCAAGTCATGGAAGTAACTTCACCCTGACGAAATAGTGCATATTACCTGACTTTTAAGCCATGATCCAAATATCAAAACTTTCCTTAGAAAATAATGAAATGTTTCGTTATTGTTCTTTGGCAATCAATTTCCAGGAAGAAAAATTCTTTAATATATGTAGGTGACAGAGCGATAAAGCACTCTCTTTTTCAAATTGGAAAGAACAAAATCAAGTCTGGGTTGGATTGGAAAGGTGGTTGGAGGGCCTAGGAAGAATTAGGAGAAAGACAGTGGAGAGGTATCTTAGTGTAGGAAGAAGAGAATCTATCAGGCATGGGACGGCTGTGCCAGTGGGGTGCTGACACCTTGTGAACTCTGATCATCAAATGAGATGATCTCAATGAAAGCCCTCTGGAATGTATAAAGCACTATATGTCATGGCAGTTTTTCTTTGAATTTTATTTTGTTTTAGAAAATATATTCATATAGTACAAAAATAAAAAGGTACCAGAGTATATAGTGAAGTCTCCCTTGCATTCCTGTCCCTCGGCCATCTAACTTCCTTTCACAGGTAACCAGTGTTTCTAGTTTCTTATGTGTCTTCCAGGGATATTTTGTGCTTATACCAGCAAATGATGTTTTCCCTCTCCAATTTTAAAAAACATTTGGAAAAGTTGAAAGACTACTCTGATGATGCTCCATTAACCTACACTTGGATTCAACAATCGCTAACATTTTGCCAGTTTTCTGTATGTTGATGGATGCATATGAGTGTGTATGTATATATGTATGTGTATATATATACACACACATACACACACACACACATACTTTTTTTTTTCTAGGAGATACTAGGGATTCAACCCAGGACCTCATATATGGGAAGCAGGTGTTCAACCACTGAGCTGTATCCACTTCCCAATGAGAGTTGGTTTCTTCGTTTGTTCATTTGTTTTTAGGAGGTACCAGGGATTGAAGCCGGGACCTCTCATACATGGGAAACAGGCGCTCAACCACTTGAGCTACGTCCGCTCCCCTATATATATTTTTTGGCTGAATCGTTTGAAAGTAGGAGTAGATATTGTGGCTTTTCACCCCCATATACTTCAGCTAACAGCTCCTCAAAGTAAACACAAGTTTACTTTGCAACCAAGAAAGTGCAATGAAGAAAATGAGCAATAGTATCCGATATCTAGACTGTAAGCATTTATATTATCTCAGATGTTCCCAAAACGTTTTAGAGCGGTTTTTTTGTTTGTTTTTCTTTTTTCAAAACAATAGACACTCACCACTTCCCTCTTTTCTTTCTTTTTAATCCAAATGGTAGCATACTATACCCACTGTTACGCACCTTGCTTTTTTTTTCCCTTAAAAAAACCTACCTTGGAGATTATTCCGTATCAGTAGGTAAGAGTTTCTGCTTTCTTTCAAACCATGCATTTTGTTTATGTGCATATAATTACTGTTACTGCTGTTGCTTGAATACCTAGTTCATGCTTGCTCTGTGCTAGACCCTTCACATAAGCTATGACATTTAAACCTCCAGTGAGGTTACAGATGTGGGAACTGAGGGCAAGTGATGTTACACTGAGTCCACTTTAATGATCCTAGACAGTTGTTTTCCCAGACTGCCTGGGTTTATCTTTTTTATTGTTATTGTTTCCTCAGATTTTGATAGCCCCCATCGTTGAGTTAGAGATCAAAGTGATTTGTGCCCAGCCCAGTTTTCCTCCTGGCCTTAGACTTGTGCCCCATGAGTCTGTTCTGATGGAGGCCTCAGAGATGGGCGTGCGCTCTCACCCCAGCCTTCTTCGAACCCCTGTGCCCACTTGGCAGCATTCTATGTCTCTCTTGGCCTGACATTTCCTTTCTGTGTTGGGGCAGGTGGGCAGCAATGCTGGCATTGTGGGGATGACCAAGGAACACCTGGGCTTAGCATTGGCACTCAATGTGCCCGTCTTTGTGGTAGTCACCAAGATTGACATGTGTCCTGCTAACATCTTGCAAGGTAAGTGGAGCCTCCAGCTAGCAGCAGCCTCTCTGGGGTTATCACCCACTTTGGTTCCTTGGTGGTCTGATGCCAGGGCTTCAGCCCAGAATATTCTGCTTCCTTCTCTTAGGCTTAGAGCTTAGCCTGAAATTTTACCAGCCCAGAATCTTCTGCTGCTTTCCTTGCCTGTTTAGATCTTGGTGTGAGCACAGCCTAGAAACATTCCCTATTCTTTGTTCCTTTTGGTTCCAATTACAGGATTGTGGAGATGCCTCATCTTGTACCTCTTTTCACATGGCCCCAGGCAGAAAGGGTTGAGTTCTACTCTCTAAACTGGATATATATGGAGAAATTTGGGCAGAGGGTCTGATATCCTTTTTTTTTTTTTAAGATTTATTTATTTAATCCCCACCCTCACCCCCGTTGTTTGCATTCGCTGTCTGCTCTCTGTATCCATTCACTGTGTGCTCGTCTTCTCTTTAGGAGGCACCAAGAACCAAACCTGGGAACCTTCCATGTGGGAGAGAGGTGCTCAATCACTTGAGCCACCTCAGCTCCCTGCTTTGTTGTGTCTCTCATTGTCTTTCCTCTTTGTGTCCCCTTTGTTGCATCAGCTCACCGCGTCTGCCCATCACGCCAGCTCACAGTCTTGCTCGTCTTCTCCAGGAGGCCCTGGGAACCGAACCCGGGACCTCCCATGTGGTGGATGGGAGCTCAGTTGCTTGAGCCACATCTGTTTCCCTCTGATGACCTTTTATCACCAAAAGCTTCAACACAGGATTGCAGGACTAGGCCTTCATGCATTTCTCCCACACTGCTCCAGATTATAGAAGAGAAGTGGAGAGGTATCCTTCTTGAGGACATCTGCAGTTTATAAATGTCCAAGAGATCCTTTTGCCCAATGGAGATTTTTCCAGGAAACAGTACATTCTGGGAAGAGCATTGTCCATCTCGGGGATCCCCAAGTCAATTGTGTATAGGATATGGGTCGAGAAATCCAATGGGTTTCAGAGTTAAGGCCTTAGAAAACAGTCCTCATCTGTGCTCTCTTTCTGCTCTAGCAGCACATACCCGCCCACAGTTTTGATCCTCCTTTTTGCTCCTCCAGGCATTGTGGCATTTAACACTGGTCCATCTGTCTGTCTCCTGCTTGCATCAGTGATGAGTGGACCCATCTTGCCCTGGAAGCCTGGCAAAAAGAAGGCTGTGTCCCCCTAATTCTGTTCCATTTCATCCTTTAAGAAACCCTGAAGCTGTTACAGCGCCTGCTGAAGTCTCCAGGCTGCCGGAAGATCCCTGTGCTGGTGCAGAGCAAGGATGATGTGATTGTCACTGCCTCCAACTTCAGCTCAGAGAGGTAATAGGGGGAGCATGCACCCTTTCTGGTAGGGCAGAGTGAGGGATAGGCCCAGAATGGCTGTTAGTTTGGGCATTCGGTCTCATGGAAGCACCACGTCAGAACACCTCCACTATTCAGGGATTGGATGGTTCTAGAAGGCATCCCAGGTAGACAGTGTTGCCCAGGGACTAGCAGGTGACTCAGCCTGAGGTGCTAGCCTCCCTGAGGTTGGAGTCAAAGCTGAGAGCTGCAGTGGCCTTACCTGTGAGATGGGTGCGATGTCACCTTCCCTGAAGGGCTTTTGTGAGGCCAAAGAGCACTAAGCACTGTGCCAGGCTGGTATATAATCGTTCCACAGCTAGTTTTATTATTATTATTAATATTAATTTTTATAGTATTTTTTATTTTAATTTTTAATTTAAAAAATTTTAAAAATATGTAATGTTTCTTAAAAGTTTTTCAATCACAGATCAGTGTTGGCATTTGCCCACTGATTTATCCTTTTATTCATGAATATTGACTGGATGTTTGTTCTGTGCCAAGCTCTTTAGGCCTTGAGGATTCAGAGTTGACTTAGGCACAATCCTTGTTCTCAAAGTGCCCATCTCCTTGGTCAGAGATATTGTCTTGATAATCGTGTACTTTGTTGACACCACTCCTTCCTCCAGACTCTCTGGGCTGTCCAGGAGCATGTGTTCTGCCTACTAAGTTGAAAAAAGCCGCCCTGACGCTGTCCTCAGTACCACCATTCCGTCAGCAGAGGGGGTAGTAGTCAACAGCTGGCCCCATTCCAATTCAGTCATTTTATTGAGTGCCTTTTCTGGACAAGCACTATTCTAGCAGCTGTTGAGAATACAACACTGATGAAAGATCAGATATAGTCAGGTGAAACATATGCAGAGAACTCCCTGAGAACTCAGAGGAGTCTAGAGTATCCTTCCAGGAAGAGTTTCATAGAAGAAGTGGCATTTTGAGATGGGCTTAGAAGGAAGAGGAGGATTTGGTAGTTGGATAAGAGGGAAGGAATTCAGGCAGAAGGATCAGAGTGAACAAATACATGGGGGCAAGAAAGTACAAAGCATTGTAGGAGAAGGGAAAGTTCTCTGGTCTGGCTGGAATGTAGGAATTTGAAAGGAATAAATCTGGAGAGATGGCTACCAGCCCAAGTGTGAAGGGCCATGAATGTTGGGAGAAGGAATATGGGCTGTTTTCTCTGGAGTGGAAAGGCAGGTAAGCAAGCACATATGTGCTTCAGGAACAAGAGGCAGTCAGAAAGGCCTGAAACAGGGCGGTGGTAGAGGGACAGAGAGGAGGGGACAGATTTCAGAGGCAGAACTGAGTGAGAGAAGGTGGCCTCAGAGCAGGTCTGGCTAGGGGTTGCTAAGTTGGGGGGGGGGGCAGGGAGGGGAGGGGGGGGGTTTCATGGTAGCAGCCTCTGTTCCAGGAGCTGGCCTGCTGCTCCTACCCTGGGTCAGGGTAGGAACAGGCCACCTGAGCTCCTCTCTCTCCTCTCTTTCTTTCTCTTCACCCTCCACTCAGGATGTGCCCGATATTCCAGATCTCCAACGTTACAGGCGAGAACCTGGATCTGCTGAAGATGTTCCTCAACCTCCTCTCCCCCCGCACTAGCTACAGGGAGGAAGAACCTGCTGAGTTTCAGATTGATGACACCTACTCTGTCCCGGTGAGTGGCTCCAGATGGGACCAAGCAGGGTGAGAGGCTGGTGTGGGCACCTTCTTCAGAGGCTCAGGGGGCCAGTCTCAAGTGGGAATGGGCTGAGTGGAGTGGACTTACTGGGCTGGGATTCTTTTCTTTGCAGGGTGTGGGGACAGTGGTGTCAGGGACAACACTGAGAGGCCTGATCAAGCTGAATGACACACTGCTGCTGGGCCCAGATCCCTTGGGTAACTTCCTGTCCATTGCTGTCAAATCGATCCATCGCAAGCGCATGCCTGTCAAGGAGGTGCGGGGGGGCCAGACGGCCTCCTTTGCACTGAAGAAGGTGAGTATTGATACCAAAAACTTGCCCTGGGCTCCTCTGCTGAGCTCTGGGTCAGCCGCTTTACAAACCTCCTCTGATCCTCATAGCCCTTCTTGTACAGATGAGGAAACTGAGGCTCAGAGAGCCCAAGTGGCCTTCCCAAGGGCACAAGCAAGTGCTAGAGCTGGGACTTGAACCCAGGTCTGTCTGACTCCTAAGCCCTATTCCTCTCCTAGTGCCTAGGTGCAGGGTGCTCCAAGCACAGAGCTGAAGTCAAGATAGGAGTGTCCCTGCTATACAGATGGTCCTTCTACAGAGGGGTGTTGGAGTCCATGGCAGATCCTCTTCCCATCCAGCCTCTGTACCCTGGGTTTGGGACTAGTGCTAGCTGTGGGGTCACTTACCTTTCCTCTAACCAAATTAACCAGGAGAAATGGGACTTCTTTATTCCCTCCAACAGTTATGTCATGCTCACCTACTTCCTTCCACCTGAATGCTTGCCTGCCTTTGCCGCCTCACCAACTATTTAGTTCTCACCCATCCTTTAGGGCCCAGCCAAAATGCCAATTCCTGCATGAAGTCCTCCCACATAGCACTTAAGTCTGCCTTGCACTGCCCACCTTAGAAGGGGCCTTGTTCCAGTGTGATGAGGGGCAAGGCTGATTTGGGGTGGTCCCCATTCCCATAAGGACTTCTGGTCCTCTAGGACCACGGGGATAAAACCAGAAGGCATTATTGTCCCTGAGGTTTGGGGTTCCCTCTTCCTTTCAGATCAAGCGCTCGTCCATCCGGAAGGGCATGGTGATGGTTTCCCCACGCTTGAATCCCCAAGCATCCTGGGAGTTTGAGGCTGAGATTCTTGTTCTCCACCATCCCACCACGATTAGCCCACGCTACCAGGCCATGGGTAGGTGTCTAAGGGCCCTGCCAGTCCAGGCGCTCCCTCGTTTTAATTTCCCAACAAGGTGCTCCAGTGATCCAAGCCCCAGAGTTTATCTCCAACCAAGAGGCAGGTCTCCTTCCTTTTCAATGATGCCGTCCCCTCTGCTCTGCCCTTGAGCCATGGTGTTTATTCATTCCTGCAAACACTAACCGGGTGCCTCCTCTGTGCTTGACTCTGGAGACCCAGGTCTGGCCTCAAGGAGCTCACTTTCATTTCTTCGTTGAACAGTTGTTGAATGCTGCCATGTGCCAAGCATTAGTGCCAAGGTACTGGGAACAAAGATGTGATGTGCAGGGTCCCTTCTCTCAAGGAACTCACAATTCAGTGAGGAGGCACATGCACACAGAGTGCCCTGTATTCCAGGAACTAGGACCAGTGTCTGTACAGGGTCCAGGACCTGGGGGTGGAAGATGACTAACTGGAGGAAAAGTTGGGAGAGTTTGAGGCAGGATCTAATTCAAGAGCAAGCCTCCAGCACACTCAGCCACACTCAGCCTCCCTGAGGTCTTTAGCCCAGAGATAATGTTGGGCCCTGCCCTAGCTCAATCCTATTTCATGCTTTCACTCACCACCTCCTCCACCCTGAGGCCACTATGTGGCTCAAACCAGTTCTGACCTCACGGCTTCCTTGATAGTGCACTGTGGGAGCATCAGGCAGACAGCCACCATTCTGAGCATGGACAAGGACTGTCTGCGCACCGGGGACAAGGCCACCGTACACTTCCGCTTCATCAAGACCCCTGAGTACCTGCACATAGACCAGCGCCTGGTGTTCCGGGAAGGCCGCACTAAGGCTGTGGGCACCATCACCAAGGTATGGCCCGGGCAGACCTCCTGGCTTCCCCAGGAAGCACCAAGGACCGTTCCAATTCTGAAGACTCTGAGCATGATGGGCTCTTCTTGAGAAACCCTGAGGAATCTTCCTGACTTCAAAGGGGGAGAGACACCAGGCTGGGGGAGCTGGAACAGTGCTAAGGTGTGGCTTTGGGGTCATCTTTTCCTCTATACCTGAGAGTGGTCCTGGGCCTCCCATCTCCATGGTGGTGGCAGTGGAGGAAAGAACGTGAAATTGGGGCATGGCATTCCTCCTTAGGGTATGGTGGCAGAGTCTCCAGGCCTAGCCAGTCAGCCTCCAGGGTGCTGGGTTCCTCTGCCAGGCTGGGACTGTGCCAAGATTTCTCAGACAGAGACAACAGCGAGGGCATGGCTTTGAGCTTCCTTGGGACTTTGAGCTCTTTGAGTGCCTTGCAGCCTACCTTCTGCCTGCTGCAGACCCCACCCCTGGCCTATATAGGGGTAATTGATAGGGTGGTTTGACCCCTGCTCAAGACAGGGAAGAAGTAGCCCCAGCCTGTCTGAGATCTCGCGGTCAGTCCCAGGCTGGCCCTTCCCTCCAGAATGACCTGCTTCACTCAGGCTCATCAGAGCCCCGGGATGGGCCTGTGGGCTGCAGTGAGGGGGTTAGGGGAGGAGCAATGCTTGGGGGGTGTTCATCATCCTCTGGGATGGGCTGGGAATTTGGCAGAGGCTACCAGCACACTTTGTAATCCTCTGAGTCCATTGGGGCTTAGCCAGGCCTTCTCCATGCTTTGCTTGAGACTGAATTTAAGCCACAAGAGAAGATTCTGAGTCAGTCACTCCTGAGTGGTAGCCTTCAAGATTTCTGATAGCCAGCTTTAAATATTTCCAGTTGATGAGAGATGTTCACTTGGTCTCTTTGGAAGGCCTGAATTAAAACTTGCCCAGATTCCTTTTACAGGGCAGCAGGACCCTGGGGCTGGAGATTCCATTGCTGCTCTGAGGAGTTTCAGCCAGCTTAGCGAGGAAAAGAGCCTTGAGTCACACTAGCTAGGCTCTGGGCCCCAAGACGGGAGCTGGGGTGAGTGGGAGGGGAGGTGGCAGAGAGAGGTACACAGGTTCTCTGCAGGAAGAGAAGCTGGGGCAGAGAATAGGAGGAAGCATTTCTGGGCACAGCACAGAGGGTGGCTCGGCTCGACAGAGGCAGGAGTTGAGGATGAGAACAGCTTTCCACCCCCACTGCCTCCTATCATGGCCCTTCTGCCACCTGCTTCCCCCAGGACCAGCCAGGTGAGGTAATGAGAAGTCCCTGAGAGGGGGTGGCTGCGGGGGAATGGGCAGCTGAGCTGATGACACTGCCCTGCAGTTCCAGCCTCATCCTCACCCCTTGGCTCCTGCAGCTCCTCCAGACCACCAACAACTCCCCGATGAACTCCAAGCCCCAGCAGATCAAAATGCAGTCTACAAAAAAGGGCCCCCTGACCAAACGAGAAGAAGGGGGCCCATCTGGTGGGCTGGCGGTAGGTGCCCCCCCACCTGGAGACGAGGCTTCCTCTCTAGGGGCTGCACAGCCAACTGCATCTGGCAGTCTCCAGCCACAGGTGAGCTTGCTTCCTGAGCCCAGTTCTGAGCCCCTCTTACCCCTTTGGGCAGGGTGGTGGGGTGTGGCTTTTCCTCTGATTTTCAAGAGAGCCTTGGGGCAGCCCAGGTCAGCCCTCAGGTATATGAGCTAATGTAGAGAAGGTGTTTCAGCCGAGGGATCCTGACACGTGAGTGCTACAGAAATGTGAGCTATTTGTTTCTTAAAGCAGTGTTTTTCCAAACTATGAGATGTGACCTACGTAAAGTCAGCTTAATTGGTCCTGACTAGCATTTGGGCCCCCCCGTATTAATTATTTTTTATTAGAGCTGTTGTAGGTTTACAGAAAAATGTAGAAAGTAGAGAGTTCCCATATACTGCACCCCTCCGTTTTCCCTATTAACATTTTGCAAAAGTCTGGTGCTTTTGTTCCAATTGATGAAACAATATTATTATAATTATGCTGTTGACTTTAGCCCACTATTTACATTAGGGTTCATTCTGTGTGGTGTACAGTTCTATGATTTTGTGTCTTTTTGTGTGTGTAGTAACTTATATACAACCTGAAATTTCCCTTTTTACTTCCTTTTCAAACATACAATTCAGTGATGTTAATTACATTGACAAAGTTGTGCCTCCATCACCCCAAACAGAAGCTCCATACCAATTAAACGTTAATTCCCTATTCCCAACATGGATGAATCTTGAAGACCTTATGTTGAGTGAAGCAAGCCAGACATTGAAAGATGAACAGTACATGACCTCACTGATATGAATTGAGGAAAGTGAGCAGTCTCCGAGAATCATTGTCTGAAGCATAGTTTTACAAGAGAGAGAAAGAGAAGGTTGTGAGCCATCACCCATACGGACATAATCTATTTTAAAGTGACAGAGTATAGTTGCGTATTGAAGGGACAGAACAGGTGGGTAGTGATATTACTGGGTTTGGTGGTACAAGGTTGACAGGTGGGTAGATTAGGAAGGGTGAGTTAGAATACCCAGTACCCTGGGGGGAGAGATGGCTGAGGTCCCAGGTGAACACGGGATTTGTGAGTATGAAGCTGAAAATGCAAGGGCAATATGACAAGGAAGTGTCACTGGTTTAGGGTGTTGGTTGGGGGAGGGGCATTTGGGACAGAGTGCATCTGGAGCAGGTTTCTAGGCAGTGTATGAGTGTTCATCCTGTCATAATTTTTTGCATCAGTGGATGGAGACCCACACAATGAGTGGGAAGGAGGTGGTCTCCCAGCTTTGGGAGGACCGATTCACTCAGAAACAGACAGGTGGGCATCTCTTATGAAGAAGGGTGGTTCCTAGTAGGGGAGGACAAACCAGCGTGTCATGTCCTCTTGTTGCATTTAACTATGAATCTTGTCTTCCAATGAATCAAGCCAGAGGGTCGTTATGGGCCCTGGAGGGATGGGGAGGGAGGAACAGAATAGATCAAACGGGGTATTTAGTGGTCAAGGGAAATGTTTTTAATTACCTTACAGTGATGGACACAGGACATGTTGAATATCATCAAAAATTATTAAATTATACAGTCTAAAAAAAAAAAAAAAAATTCCCTATTCCCATCCCCCACCCTGCCCCTGATAACCAGTATTCTGGTTTCTGACTTTATGAATTTGCATGTTCTGCTTATTCCATTATAAGAGAGATAATACTGTATTTGTTGTTTTGTTTCTGGCTTATTTGGCTCAACATAAGTCTTCAAGGTTCATCCATGTTGTAGCATAAATCAAAACTTCGTTCCTTTTTACGGCTGAATAATATTCCGTTGTATGTATATACCACATTTTATCCATTCGCCTGTTGACGAACACTTGATTTGCTTCTACTTCTTTCACTTGTGAATAATGCCTCTATGACCCTAGGTATGCAAATATCTGTTCAGGTCCCTGCTTTCTGTTGTTTGGGGTCTGTACCCAGAAGTGGGATTGCCTGGTCATATTGTAATTCTATGCATGACGTTTTGAGGAACTGCCAAACTGTTTTCCACTTTGGCTGCACCGTTTTACATCCCCACCAACAGTGTTTGGAGTGGTCCTGTTGCTCTGCATCCTCTCTAGTCTTTAAACAGTAGCCATTTAGAGGATATAAGATGGTATCTCATTGTGATTATGATTGCGTTTCCCTGATGGCTAATGAGGTTGAACATCTTTTTGTGTATTGGCCATTTGTATATATTCTTTGGAGAAATGTCTGAGTCTTTTTTCCATTTTTAAATTGGGTTTTTGTCTTTTTGTTGTTGAGGTGGAGGTGTTCTTTATATAGTCTGGACATTATCCTTATCAGATATATGGTTTCCAAATATTTTCTCCCATACTGTAGGTTGTCTTTTTGCTTTCTTGGTAAAGCCTTTTGATGTAAAAATGTTTTTAACTTTGATGAAGTCCCACTTACCTATTTTTTTCTTTTTTTGCTCATGCTTTTAGTGTAAAATCTAAGAAACCACTTCTTATACAAGGTCCTAAAGATGTTTCCCAATGTTTTCTTCTAGGAGTTTTATGGTTTTAATTATTATATGTAGCTCTCTGATCCATTTTGAGTTAATTTTTGTATGGTGTGAGGTGGTGGTCTGCCTTCATTCTTCTGCATATGGACATGCAGTTTTTCCAGCACCATTCGTTGAAGAGACTATTCTTTCCCCACTGAGTGGACTTGGCACCCTTGTCAAAGATCAGTTGGCCAAAGATGTGAGGATTTATTTATGAACTCACAATTCGATTGCATTGGTCTGTATGTTTGTCCTTGTCCCTACCACACTGTTTTGATTACTGTAGCTTTATAATAAGTTTTAAAATCAGGAAGTGTGAGTCCTCCAACTTTCTTCTTTCTCAAATGGAATTTTTCTTACTTGATTTCCTCCTTTTTATTTTTTTATTTTATTTTTAAATTTTTATTAAAATTTTTTTTCCACAGGCACCTAGGGGTTCCCACCCTCCTTGATATCCTCTTTGGATTGTTCAACACTGATTTTTTTGTGTTGATCTTGTACCCCACCACTTTGCTGACTTTATTAGCTCTATGGCTTTGTTCTAGATTTTTCAGTTGCAAATAGGAAGAATTTTATTTCTTCCTTTCCAATTTGGATGCCTTTTATTTCTTTTTCTTGCCTCATTGCCCTGGCGGTGCAATGGCATTCCAGTACAATGTTGAATGACTGTGATGACAGTGGGCATCCTTGTCTTATTCCTGATCTTAGGGGCAAAGCTTTCATTCTTTCACCATTGAGGATGATGTTGGCTGTGGGTTTTTCATATATGCCGTTTATCATGTTAAAAATATTTCTTTCTATTCCTGTTTTTATCAGGAAGGGATACTGAATTTTTGTCAAATGCTTTTTCTGCGTCAATTGAGATGATCATGCAGGGTTCCCTCCCCTCCCCCTTTCTTCTATTAATGTGGTGTATTACTATTAATTGAGTTTCTTATGTTGAACCACCCTTGTATGCCTTGCATGATAAATCCCTCTTGATCATGGTGTATAATGTTTTTAATGTGCTCATGGATTTGGTTTGCCAGTATTTTGTTGAGGATTTTTGCATCTGTCTTCATGAGAATATTTGGTTTTTAATTTTCTTTTCTTGTGATATATATATATATTTTTTTAATTTTATTTATTTTTCTCCCCTCCCTCTCCCCCACCATGCTGTTTGCTGCCTGTGTCCATTTGATGTGTGATCTTTTGTGTCTGTTTCTTTTTGTCTTCTCTTCTTGTTTTCCTCCTCTAGGCTTCACCAGGATTTCATCCTGGGGACCTCCGATGTGGGAAAGAGGTACTTTGTCACTTGTGCCACCTTAGTTCCTGGTTTCTGTCACGTCTCGCCTTGACTCTCCCCTGCGTCTCTCTCTTTTGTTGCGTCATCATCTTGCTATGTCACTGCCTGGCTTGCCACAAGGACCTAGCACGCCTTTACCAGGAGGCCCTGGGATCAAACCCAGGTCCTCCCATATGGTAGGTGGAAGCCCAATCTCTTGAGCCACATCCGCTTCCCTCTTGTGATATCTTTATCTGGCTTTGGTGGTAGGGTGATGCTGGCCTCATAAAATTATTTGGGAAGTATCCCGTTCTCTTCAATTTTTTGGAAGAATTTGAGCAGGATTTGGTGTTAATTCTTCTTTGAATGTTTGGTAGAATTCACCAGTGAAGCCCGTCTGGTCCTGGCCATTTCTTTATTGGGAGGTTTTTGATTACTGAGTCAATCTCTTTTTTTTTTTTTAAAGATTTATTTATT